>SJYX01024237.1:24931-35392 GCA_006410675.1 Oreotragus oreotragus | reverse complement strand
TGGACTGTGAAGAAGGCTGAGTGCCAGAGAATTGATGCTTTTGAACTGTGGTGTTGGAGAAGACTCTTGAGAGTCCCTTGGATTGCAAGGAGATCCAACCAGTCCATTCAGAAGGAGATCAGCCCTGGGATTTCTTTGGAAGGAATGATGCTAAAGCTGAAACTCTAGTACTTTGGCCACCTCATGTGAAGAGTTGACTCATTGGGAAAGACTCTGATGCTGGCAGGGATTGGGGGCAGGAGGAGAAGGGGACGACAGAGGATGAGATGGCTGGATGGCATCACGGACTCGATGGACGTTAATCTGAGCGAACTCCGGGAGTTGGTGATGGACAGGGAGGCCTGGCGTGCTGCGATTCATGGGGTCGCAAAGAGTTGGACATGACTGAGTGACTGAACTGAACTGATAGTAGATTAGATGAACTTAAAGGCCTAAAGGACTGACAGGAGAGACAGAAAGGGAAAAGGAGTAGGGGATATGTCTGGCAAATAGTCAGGGATGTGGGGCTGAAAGCCTCGTGAAAGATACAGATCATCCTAAAATCAACAGGAAGCCACTCATTCATTCATTCATTTATTCAACAAAGATCTACTGAACGTTTACTATGTGCCAGGCCCTGTTCTAGGTGAACAAAGTGGACTAAGTTTCTGTTTTGGTAGGTCTTAGTTTCTGGTGATGGTGGAAAAAACAATAAAAGAACATACTAAACAGCAAGTTCAAGGTGATAATTATTGTAGGAAAATGGACAGCAGGGTACAGATCAAGAATGCAGAAGGGATACAAAGCACAGGTTGTAATTTAAGTATGGGCAAGCACGGTCCTCACTGAGCAGATGACACTTTATTTGGTGAAGGCCTGAAGAAGGGGAGAGAATGAGCCATGTAGCTACTTGGAAAAAGAAAGCCCTAGGCAGAGGGTATGGCTTGTGCACAAGTGCTAAGGTACCAGACTATGGCTGAAAACAGCAAGGAGACCTGTATGATGGAAGAGAGTGCACAAGGCAAAGTAACAGGAGGAAAGATCAGAGTTAAGAGAACATCAGATACTACAGCGCCCTATAGATGTTTGGGTTTTACCCAGAGGGAGATGGGGCATTTTCAGCAGAAGAGTGCTTGATTTGAAAGTATCGGTCTGGCTGCTAAACTGACAATGGACTGTGGGGAAGCAAGTCAGAAACAGAGACTAATTAGAAGGCTACTGCAATACTGCAGGAGAAGGCAATGGCACCCCACTCCAGTACTCTTGCCTGGAAAATCCTATGGATGGAGGAGCCTGGTAGGCTGCAGTCCATGGGGTCGCCGAGAGTTGGACATGACTCAGTGACTTCACTTTCACTTTTCACTTTCATGCACTGGAGAAGGAAATGGCAACCCACTCCAGTGCTCTTGCCTGGAGAATCCCAGGGATGGCGGAACCTGGTGGGCTGCCGTCTATGGGGTCACACAGAGTGGGACACAACTGAAGCAAGTTAGCAGCAATACTGCAAGATAATGGTGGGTGGCAGCAGGGAAAGCAGCAAGAGGCAGTCAGACTCTAAAACTAATTTAAAGATAGAGCCAACAAGATTTTCTTGATGGTTAAATGAAAAGAAGGAAAAAATTAAGATGATTTAAGAGTTTTTGGTCTGAGCAACTGAAAGACAACTTGCTAACAACTGAGATGGGGCAGTCTGCAGGAGGAACAAAAATTTCCAAGGTAAAGCTATCCATGTAGAAATGTCAACTAAGCAATCGAATATTCAAATCTGGAGTTTGGGACACAAGTCAGTGATAAGAATGCAAGCTGGTACACAGCAGAGATGAAATTTAAAGCCATCAGACTAGAGTCTGAAACTAAAGAACTAAATGTAGTTTAGTGTCAAGAAGGTCAAAGACCAAGTCCAGAGGCACTGCCACATTAAGCTGGGTTGGAGAGAAGAGGAAGAACCATGAAAGGAGAGAGAAGACAGACCAGTGAAGTAGGAAAAAGAAAAACAAACGGAAAATCTAGGAATATGGGCATCCTGGAAGATGAGGGGAGAAAGTACAATATATTTCAAGTAGAGGATGTCAATTTTTGTCAATGCTGCTGCTAAACTGAACAACATGAGAGCTGAGAACTGGCCACTGGATTCAAGAGAGAGCGCCAGAAACCTTGACAAGAGCGCTGTCATATTGAGTGGTAAAGTCAAAGCCACTGAAGGGTTTTAGAAAGAGGAAATCCTAAGAAGTTTATTTCAAAGAATTACAAAAAGTTAGGGCAGGGGTAGCCTCAGGGGAACCTCATAAAGATGACCTCATCCACCAGAACAGCTGAAACTTAGATCAACACACAGCTTCAGGGATGCTGATCCCGAGACACACACCATTTGCTTAAGACGTCACAGGCAGAGAAAAGTATGGTTTCAAACATGAGCCTCAAATAGAAAGTCCCCAGGGAGACCATCCAAATGATAGATATTGATATGTAATAGAGTTTCTTTTCATATGGGCATCTCTGTATAACACATTCCAGCCTCAATAGCAACATGGACTTATTTAACTGGCTAATGATCTACGAGTTTCAGTATCAAGGCCAAATGTTTACCATTAGAAATTATAAACTAAATCATTACAGGTTCTTAGTATGAAAAGTTCAAGAAAATTACTGAATACCAACTATATATGATACACTAAGTTAGGGGTACAAAGTAGATGATGCAGAGTTCTGTCATGGAGAAATACACAATCTGATAATCACATCTTCCTTTATTTGATAATATATAGTTAAAAAAAAACACTGACATATTCAGAGATGCTCAAATATAATTCAGAATATTACTATTTAAAATTAAAATTTTAAAATACTGAATTTCATTATTAAAATTCCTTCATAGGTACTTAACACAGTAGGAAATACATATGAAGTGTCTAATGTCAAGTTGGCAAACAAAAAGTGGGTTTTTACTCTTAAAGTAGGAACACAAAATGTTAATTGAACTTAATTTACAATCCTTAACTTAAAGTTAATTCTTTATTCAAAGCATGCCATTAAATTTAAATTTAACCATAACAACTTCACATAGGTAATTTTATAGAAGTGAAAAAAATTATAAGTTGCTATTATAAAAAATTCCAAATAATTAATCTTAAAGGCATTAGTACAGGGCAGACTATATAAACTGCTTCATTTGTTACAAGGCTGTACATGCTACAGAAAAGATTAATTTTTAATTGCAGGACACTGTGCAAGAAACACATTAAAAGATTTTTCTTTGAGTTAAAACAATCATCTTTCCATTTTTAAAAAGCAATTATAACACATTAAATTTGTTTTATTTCTTAAAAAAAAACATAGATAAAAGTAGGCAAGGGGAGCTTGTCTTTAATCACTGAGCCTCTGTTAGAGGAGAAATCTTTCTCAGGGCCACCTGAGAAAGGTTATTAGAAGTGATTTGATTTTGTCAATAACATCATCAAAGGCATAGATGCTGAAGGCATCACATGGATGTAGAGGCCAACAATAATAAATAAAAAAGAACTAAAATTGGTTTAGAGCAAAGTCATGTTCCTGAATATCAGATGTGTTCATTTTACAGTCAATAGTCTTAAAAAAGATGGTCCATGTTTCCTGTTAAAAATAACTGACATTTTCAGATATGTTTCCATGGCTTATCTCAGTTCACCTTATTTACCTGTATAGATTTATGGAGAAATTAAAAAAAAAAATCTCTGCTATTAAAAAATGCAAATTATGAGGAAATCATGGTTTTAAAATGGTAACAATTATTTTAACAATGACTATCCCTTCTCTTTGAAGTTGTTTTTTATTTTATTCAGAAAGATACCATTTTAAAATAAATCATCTTCCAACTATAATTTCTATAGCTTGATTTATGTCTTAGAAATCTAAAATATGCATGTAGTAGCTTGAAATAGTAGATAAAACACAGAGTCTATAAAGGTTTAGAAAACAGGATTAAAATGAGAAAATCAGATACCAAGACTAGGTCTTTTCATAGTTCACAGTACACCACACGTATTCAATAAATGTTCTTAATGAAAGAAGAAGTAAACAATGAATGTAAAAAATCACTGCTTACCTACATTGGTTAAAACACAATAGATAAATATAGGACAAAGTTAATGAAAATATGGTTAGTCATTCTGATAATTTTATTTCTTAAATCACACCAGGGTATGCAGAGCCTAATTTTGTGGCAAAGCATTGAATTTTAACCCCAGTTTGGCCAACAGTTAGGCTTCTGATCATAAATTTAGGTGATCGCTCAGGGTTCCTTCTGCTTTAAACCACTATTCCTAATTCCCAGAACAGATAAGAATTGAAATCTATTTTGGTGTTTTTGTTAAATCACATACTCATACCTTTACTTATTAGATATGAATATTTCTAAAGGTATATAAGTTGATATATTACTAAGTAAGCCTTATATAGTACTTCACATATATTTTTCCCCCAAAATCAATTCACTATAAGAACTCATGAGTTTATTTCAAAGTATAGCCTTAACAACCTGAGCTCTCAAGGAGGAATCAACCTTAAAGTGTTCATCCGTAAAA
Organism: Oreotragus oreotragus; assembly: GCA_006410675.1. Lineage (NCBI taxonomy): Eukaryota > Metazoa > Chordata > Mammalia > Artiodactyla > Bovidae > Oreotragus > Oreotragus oreotragus. The sequence goes on along the minus strand of SJYX01024237.1, from coordinate 30,854 downwards.
GACTTATTGTCAGGATTAAAAGAATTTTAAAAAATGAAATGCTTAGAAAGTCACTGGCACACAGTAAGTGTTTAATAAACATCATTACTATTCTAATGAAATAATCTTAAACATATTTTGTAATTTAGAAGGTTAAATAATCTTCTAAATCTTCTTTAAAATAGAAGTATATTTCTAATAAACAATGAAGCAGAATCTCTCTTCAAAAGCCTGGTAAAAAGTTACTCTTTAAATTAAAAAAAAAATCTTATTACTACACATCAACAGATGCCAGTAAAAGCCAAACTTACACATCTGTTTATGAGACTTAAAAGTTCCCCTTTAAGCATCAAATGTTAAGCTTCAATGTTAAAAATCTTACTTACGGATTTGCTTATTCTCCTTCGGTAACTGTATTTTATTTGTTTGGCTGCTGCCTTCCAGTACAAACACAAAACTTTTAACTTCTTTATCAAATTCCTACAGAACAAAATTGAACACAGTGGTAATTGTGTGTTTTTTTGACTTTTATTATAATAAAGCCAAACTTACACATCTGTTTAGGAGACTTAAAAGTTCCCCTTTAAGCATCAAATGTTAAGCTTCAATGTTAAAAATCTTACTTACGGATTTGCTTATTCTCCTTCGGTAACTGTATTTTATTTGTTTGGCTGCTGCCTTCCAGTACAAACACAAAACTTTTAACTTCTTTATCAAATTCCTACAGAACAAAATTGAACACAGTGGTAATTGTGTGTTTTTTTGACTTTTATTATAAAATTGAAGTAGCAAGCCCATACAAAAAGCCCCACACTCAAAAAAATAGGCCCAGGTCTTAACGAAGCTGCTAAGACTTGCTGGGAATTGGAATACAGAAGCCACACTTAGCTGCTTGACAAATTCTCTTCTATATCCAGACACTCTTCCTCCAAATAATAAGTTTTCCAATGTCAGGGATTCCCAAGTCACTAATTTAGTTTCCAGAGTCCAGGTATCCTTCCCTCCTATAATCAATGTATTTCTGTCTAATAGCACAGGCTGAACATTGCTCTCTGTTAACAGTACAATAAACCATCTAAATTATGTTGTATCTAGTCTGGAAGTTCCTTGGTTTCAAGCCATGGCTCATATAGAATTAATCAGTGCCTTATTTTACCTATCTTCTAACGTGAAGTTCCATATATCATTTACTTAAAATCAGTACAAATTAAAGTGTTACAACTAAGGAAGGTTATCTAAAAAACAAACATAAAACACACCTGGAAATGAAAAACTTATTATACATGAGAATCCAATTTCTATCAAAGTATTAATGCAAATGGTTATTATTATTTTTAATCTTGAAGCAAATTTCCAATCTTTAAATACAAAGACCCCTTTTTCACAAAGAAACCTTTTATATATCCTCTTCCTTTTGGTACATGTTTTAAAAATACACTGTAACCAACGGTTGCTAAGGATTAAGTAACACTTAAATAAATTTGTATTATATTTATCACAATAACATCTCTCATGTATTTGCAATGAACATAGAGTATTTTATTTCATCTGCACACATATTGGGCATACACTAAAACCTTCTATAAGCTTATCAAAATCTTGAACATGACCATAAACCCTTCTGTAGTCCAGCCCCTGCCCAGTTTTTCTAACTTCATCTCTTGCTTCACACTCTCCTCCACTCTGCATCCTAGCCTCTAGCCTTCCGGCAGCTTCTTAAAAATTCTAAGTTCTCTCCAGAGCAAGGACTTTATACCTGCTTTTATCATTGTCTGAAATGTTTATCTCTCTACCAGCTCCATCTGGTGCCTAGTTAGCTAGAGATCAAATATTATTTCCTCAGGGGACCCTTTCCTGACCTCTCTGCTCTATACTCTCACAGCACCAGTTTACTTTCATTCATAGTAAAAGCTATAAAATTTTGAGCAAGTCACTTAACCTTATCATGCTTATAAGATAAGCATAAGTGTACTTTATGAAATACAAGGTTATTGTACAGACTATATAACATGTAATGTGCTCAATCCTATGGTTGGCAAACAGTAAGCACTCAATTAATAGTAGTTTAAAAAACTATCCATAGCATAAAGTCTCTAGAAATTTATTTTTCTCTCAACTGTACAAGAAAGAAGAGAAAGAGAAAAAGACAGGGAAGGATATGGATTTTTAGGTCTGGTGGCCAAGAGGCTGAGGTAGTTCCTACCTGATGTTATTGGTTTTCCCTGTGAAATGGGGGGTGAAGTCTTCTGGTAAATGAGTGAGGAGGGGCTGTCTTGGGGGTGGGTTGGGGGTGGGGGTAAGGAATTTATGGCAGGAAACCTGAAAGATACTAGAGAAAGAATCACTTTAGAGACCAGAACAAGATTAGGTTCTTGGGCTGTTCATACTTAATTAACAGCATTATCAACCTGAAAGACTATAGATATTTTCTCCAAAGGTATTGTGAAGCCCACATGTAGACACAGGAAAGAGATGTGATCAGGAATTCAGAAACGGTTGGCATTTGCTAGGCAGGCATGATGAAAGGAGAAGGAGTAGGGCATTCAAGGTCTTGAAGTGACTGGGAAGTGACTAAAATTTTGGACCATGGATTCTGGGCTGGAAGAAAAAGAAAGTGAAGACAGACTAAGTGAGTAAGTAGGTAAGTAAGTAAATCAATCTAAACACTGAGAAAAAAGTAGAATGGTCAATGGCCTAATAGTCACACTTAGGTTGAAGAACAAATAGAGTGGGAGTAACTAGGCAAGCTACGTTAAGAATCGAAGACTTAAGGTCTCAGGAATTTCAGAGGTCATGCAGTTTCAGTGAGAAGGTACAAAGTGTGACAGAGGGAAACAGTGCTGAAGTAGAGTGGAGAAGGTCATGAGAGGAAGTCACGAAAATGAGAAGCCCAGGGTTTGAAGATTTTCCTCACAGATACTGAAGCCGCCTAAAACAACAGCAGGACTTGACACGTAGAGAAGGGCTATGAGCTGTGTGCCAAAGTCTTCAATGAGGAGGGATATCTCAAAGGGCTGCAGCCAGTAGTCATGAATGAAGTGAATGAACAGGTAAACCAGTTCTGAAACCTTACCAAGTCCTTTTTGTTATAATCTTTAGTCTCATTTCTTTCCCGGATTTAGCTAGCTTTAATTTCTAACACTTACTTTCCAAATCACAGATGGACTGCCGAGGATCTTCCATTTTGCACCAGGATTTTTACCCTGGGCACTAAAGATTTCAACAAATGCACCTCCCTAGGGAGAAAAAAAAATTTTTTTAATTGCTGTGAAAGACAATGCTAAGAAGGAGGAAATATTATCTACCACATCGTCTATAACCACTGTTCTGGGAATCTGTCAGTAAAGTAGATCTGAGAGGAAACATTATCCTTGTTATTATTCCTTTATATCTTGGGTGTATCTAAGCAACAACTGTTCTGATTCAAGTCACCTCAAGTTAATAGTTTAAGAAATTCTTTTTGAAAGCAAACATTAAATAAATTTCAAGCTATACAAACTTTACAATCTCTCAGTGTAAGATCCATTTACTTAATGTATATAGTTCATGCTCACAAAATATTTTATTCAACACACACTAAAGGGTCAAAACTCAACTCTCAGGCAAGGCCAATCAAACTAGATAATTATTTCTGGCTACAACCTTTTTAGTCACACTAACCTGAGTTCCAATACCAGTTCTTACTTAACCTCTTGATTCTCCTTCTGTAAAATGGGTTGTCAGATTACACAGGACAGTAAACATAAACCACCACATTCAGTACCTTGCATAGAGCTCATTAGTACCAATAATGATTATTCAAAAAAAGGGCAAACTGAATAGTACTGGGTCAATTTTAAAAAGCTTGAACTTGGAGAGGGAAGGATTCTTATTTTAAGAATTCATACACGATTTTTAAAATATATTTAACACAATTTGGTGATCTACAAAATATGTACAAAAAAAGAATTATTTCTATAGACATGCTAAATGTTCCCTGTTGTAATCCTGAGAACATGGAGGGACATGCTCACATAAAATTACGAAACACATTACTGAATGTCCATAAGCTTTGATTATAAAAGAGAGGCATTATAAATGATTGTCTCTAAGGAGAGTTTACTGAAAGAAACTGAAAACCTGAGCGTAAATATGATTTCTTTTATGGCCTGTTAATTTATAAGCAACACATAAGCAACTGTCTGATTTGCATAAAGTGTACAGCTTTTAATTTTTCTCAATAATACAAAGATATTTTTGCTTCTGTGTTTTAACATAACTTGAAGCTGAGACATTTAATGTCTTCTTGAGCGAGTGTTATGTGCAAACTGAGGAAAAGAATTAAGAATTACTATAGCTTCTGAAGTCAGGGTAAATTTCACTATGAATTTTAAATTTGAGGAAGTTTTTTTTTTTAAGAGAAAAACCCATACACCTGAAGAGACAGAAAAATATACCTCCCCTGTGCCCATTCCTTTCTGCTATCACCTGTTTCCCACAGTGGACACAGGTTTTTATATAACAATACATATTTCACCTATGTTAAGGGAAAGAAACTCTCTAAAATTGTTGTAACACATTTAATGACATCAAATGTAAAAGAAGAGAACTGTGGCACACTCCGAGGAGACTCGTAAGAAGGCAGCTAAGTATATGGTGAAAAGCAAACAAAGAAGAGTGGGGACTTCCTTGACGGTCCAGGAGTCCGCTTCCAACGGAGGGGGCACCAGTTCCACCTCAGGTTGAGAAACGAAGCTGTCCCGCAGCAACTACTGAGCCTGCGCACTAGAGAGCCTGGACACTACGAAAATCATACATTTGCTTATGCGTTGCTTATAAATTAACAGGCCATAAAAGAAAATCATATTTACGCTCAGGTTTTCAGTTTCTTTCAGTAAACTCTTCCTTAGAGACAATCATCTATAATGCCTCTCTTTTATAATTAAAGGTTATGGGCATTCAGTAATGTGTTTTGTGATTTTATGTGAGCATGTCCCTCCATGGTCTCAGGATCACAGTAGAGAACATTTAGCATGTCTATAGAAATAATTCTTTTTTGTACATATAGATCTCCAAATTGTATTAAATATATAAAAAATCTTATAGGAATTCTTAAAGTAAGAATCACTCCAAGATCAAGCTTTTTTAATTGACCCAGTACTATTCAATTTGCCCTTTTTTGAATAATCATTATTGGTACTAATGAGCTCTGTGTTCACCCAGGGCAGCCAAAACATAAAAGCAACGAAGAGGTGACCAGTAGAGGACTGTTCCAGCACAGGGACAAATTTGTTCGGAACAGCAGTACTAAGATGGCAGACACATGGAAAGTGTAACCTCAGGTACAGGTAGGAGGGCAGGAGACTGGAGCCAAGGAAGAGCAGGGAGATGCCCAGTGAGGTGAGGAAAGCTGGAGAGCTTTGAAAACTTTCAGGGTAGGCATGGTGACTTAAGAGCCAGAAAGCAGTTTCCCTCAGTGTGTTATCTGGACCACCTGCATCGGAAGCAACTGCGGAAAGGTTCTATAAAGGCAAATAACTATTCCATCGACAGAGATTCTGATTCACTCTATTTGAGGGTGAGGATCAGGAAATTCGTATTTTTACACGTACTCCAAATAATCTTAATGTACCGCATGTTTGAGAATCACTTACCCCCAGTTTGCGGCGGGGGGTAGAAAATAGCACATGGCCAAAGTGCTTATGCTCTTTCTGGGCTTAACCCATTCATGCATTCACTTATTTACTCTCTTCTAAATAGCGTCCGAGTTACCAGAGTGCCTCAAAATGGGCAAAACTCAAGATTGGTGGGTCCTGTCCTCCAGTTTCTGGTCCAGGAGGTCTGGTTGAGGGTTTAAGACTGCATTTCAGTCACAAACACAGGCACCCCGAGAAGCACGGAACTGATGAGTGAACAAAAATCAAATCATAGCCCCACACAGCTGCCTTTTTTTTTTTTTTTTTTT
>SJYX01024237.1:0-22019 GCA_006410675.1 Oreotragus oreotragus | reverse complement strand
CCGCGGGGCGGAGGCGTCACCGTCCCCCCCCCCAACAAACCCTGAAAAAAAAACCCAGCCTGCTCAAAGCATTTTGCTTCAGCAAGTTATTTATGTGTCTTATTAATGGCAGTTAAACTGTTTCTCTAATTGCTATAATTTTAAAGAAGCTGGTACAATTAGTAATTGCATTAAATCGCCTACCTTAATTTGACAACATTAAGAATTAGTCACTTTACAAGCTCTAAAGTGCTTGTCTTTGTTCTACAAAGAAAGTAATTTGGTAGTATATTAATATTATTAAAGTATATTGGATGATATTTAAAATGGAATAGATTAGAAGCAGTTTTCAAGAGTCTTTGTCAATGTAGTCATTCAAGTTAAATGACATGGTTATTAATTTGACAAGAGATAGTATTCTTTTGAACTAAGAAAGTATAGTATTTGGCACAGTATATTTGAAGTTTATTTTTTGGTTGCAGTTCACAATCAAATTATTTGGTGTAATGGAAAGGAAAAAAGATACTGATTTGATAATCAGAATTTATTTTGCTATGCAGTAATCTAGAAATGTTTAATACTTGGGGAGTTATTTTATTCCACATTATGAACTAACTTTATGAATGGTATTAATGCCAAGTTGCTAGAATAATTTAAAAATTGTGCCTGTTTTGTAGTTTCAAGCAAGCTGAAAAAAATTAATGCTATCTGAGTCACAGTCATGTGTTTCATTTTTGATTTGAGAATAGTGAATCTTTTTTTAGGAAGGTGCAGTGTGGGGAAAGTTTTTGAGGACTGTAAGTTTTCTCCAAAAATGTTTTTCTTTTTTTCTTTCTGATCTGTGCAACTTCACAGTGACTGTTTCCTGCCTGTACCTTTAGATAACCAAAATCCATGTGTAAACTTGAAATTTCCAAAATGAGTTACTACCTGCAGGTTTTCTAAGGGAAAAAAAAACTTTTCCAGTAATTGAACATTTCCCTATGTATTACCTATAAATACTTTCCTAGATAAATCAGTTTTAAATAGCAAGCACAAGTTTAGAAAAATGAACATATATGTAAAATGCATCTTTGAAAAGATTAAATGAAGAGAGGTGATATTTAATGCCAGTTTGTTTTTAAATAACATAAATGCTCTTATTTTTTCATAAAAGTTAAATTAGATCTAAGTAGTAAGTTTTTCTATCCCTAATCTAAATAGCCAACTAGTGTTGACTTATGATAACAGGGCTATAGAAACCTGGATAGCCACATACAAAAGAATGAAACTGGATCCTTATTTTATTGTATATCAAAAATTAACTCAAAATGGACCTAAACTCGAAACTGTAAGAGAAAACATAGGGGAACGATTCATGAAATTTGATTTGACAGTGATTTCTTGGATATGACACTAAAATCACAGGCAACAACAAAAACAACAGAATATACATTTCCTTCTCCAATGCGTGAAAGTGAAAAGTGAAAGTGAAGTCGTTCAGTCCTGTCTGACTCTAAGTGACCCCATGGACTGCAGCCTACCAGGCTCCTGCATCCATGGGATTTTCCAGACAAGAGTACTGGAGTGGGGAGCCATTGCCTCCTCCGAGAATATAAATTAAGCTACATCAAAAACTTAAAACTTCTGTGCATCAAAGGACATGATAAACAGCATTAAAAGGCAACCTATGGAATGGGATAAAATATTTGGAAATCATATATCTGTAATGTATATATTCAGAATATACAAGGAACTTATACAACAATAACAAAAAACACCCAGTTCAAAATTGGCAAAGTTCTAAATAGACATTTATCTAAAAATGATATGCAAATGGCCAACAAAGCACATGAAAATCAATATCAGTAACCATTAGGGAAATGCAAATCAAAATATCGGTGAACAGTCACCTCACATTAATTAGGATGGCTAGTATCTAAAACATGGAAAGTAAAGGTGTTGGTGAGAATGTGGAGAAATCGGAACACTTGTGCACTGTTGGTGGCAGTGTAAAATGATGCAGCAACAAAATAATATGGCAGTTTCTAAAAAAAAATCTTAGAATTATCATATGACCCAGCAATTCTACTTCTAGGTATATATCAAAGAATTGAAAGCAGGGTCTCAAAAAAATATGTGTATACCCATGCTCTTAGCAGCATTATTTACAATAGTCAAAAAGTGGAAGTAGCTCAGTTGTCCATGGATAGATGAATGGATAAGCAAAATGTAGCATATGGAAACAATGGGAAATGGTTCAGTCTTAAAATGAAAGGAAATTCTGACACGTGCCACAACCTGAGTGAACCTTGGGGGTGTTATGCTAAGTGAAATGAGTCAGTCATGAAATTCAGCTGTTGTATGATTTCACTTATATGTGGAATTGAGAGCAGTCAAAAATCATAGAATTGAAAGGTAGAATGGTGATTGCCAGGGAACACGTGAGGGAGGAAGAAATTGGAAGTTATTTAGTGGATATAGAATTTCAGTTTTGTAAAATGAAAAATTTCTGGACATTTGTTGCACAACGATCAATCAAGTATATGTGAATATGCTTAATATTACTGAACTTTACTCTTTAAAATATTTAAGCTGCCAAATTTCATTATGTGCTTTTTTTTTAAACCACAATTAAAAGAAAAACTTTTTTTTTGAGAAGCAAAAGTCTCTCAGTCATGTCTGGTAGAAAAAGTCTTAATTGGTAGTTCCCATCTATGTATTTTTTTTTTTTTTTGAAGTCAGATGTTCACAGGTGATACAATCAGCTGTTGTTGTACAGTTGCTAAGTTATGTCTGATTCTTTGTGACCGCAAGGAGTGCAGCATGCCAGGATCCTCTGTCCTCCACTATCTCCTGGAGTTTGCTCAGATTCATGTCTGTTTATGTGCTATTTCATCATCTCATGCTCTGCCACCCTCTTCTCCTTTTGCCTTCAACCTTTCCCAGCACTGGGGTCTTTCACAGTGAGTCAGCTCTTTGCATCAGATGGCCAAAGTATTGGAATGTCAACTTCAGCAACATTCCTTCCAATGAATATTCACGGTTGATTTCCTTTAGAATTGACTGGTTTGACACCCTTGAAAACTTCTTTAGAAACTGTTTGAAAAACACTGGTATAGAATAAGTGTGTGTGGTGTGTGTGTGTGTGTGTGTTTAGCTGAACTTTTAAAACTTTCATAATGCAATGGCATATATCTCCTGAGAACAAGGATAATCTCCTACATATTATTATATACAATAATATGACATGTATACTTCATCTCAATATCATCATCACAGTCAAATAATTTAATTATGAGTCAGCTGAGGGTAGGGCAAAGGGGGTGGTATAGGGTTATAGGGTGATAACAGGGCTATAAGAGAGCATACTTTCTAAAGGGAAGATGTAGAGGGAAGAAATGTTTGTCATTTCTAGTATATTCATTTTAACTGTTGATTTTTAAAAGGCATTCTTCCCCAGTATTTTTGTTTTCATTGACGTGTGAGTGAGTGAATTTGCTCAGTCGTGTCTGACTCTTTGCGACCCCATGGACTGTAGTAGCCTAGGGCTTCATAAATGGCGCTAGTGGTAAAGAATCCATCTGCCAGTGTAGGAGATGCAGGAGACTACAGTTTGATCCCTAGTTCGGGAAGATCCCCTGGAGTAGGAAATAGCAACCCACTCCAGTGGGCCGAGGAACCTGGCAGGTTACAGTCCATGGAGCTGCAGAGTCAGACAGGACTGAGTGAGCACACGCACACGTTTGACATGTAACACTCATTAAAGTATCATTTCCCCCATGGTTTCTACCCAGTTCAGATAAAAATAATTTCCTACTTGTGATACCTCCACTTCATCCCCCATTCTGTAGTTAGAGTAATCCTTCTAATATATGAATATGGTCTTGTTCCTCCACTGTTTAATGCCCTTCAGTGATTTCTAGTTGCTGCTGGGACAAAGGCTTGCCTTACTAGGTCCTGCTTGGTGGTTGACTGGATGTAAGAAATAAGGGAAATGGAGGATGCAAGGATCACGTCACAGTTTATTGCTCAGATAACTGGGTGAGTGGTGGGGGTTGTTCAAGTGGAAGAGCATGTTATGAGTTAAATTTGGATGGATTATATTTGAGTTTCCTATGAGACATACAATTGGAGCTATTGAATAGAGAGTTGAACGTGTGATTCTAGACCCCAAGATGGAAATTTGGGTTAGAAATATAGAATTAAGAGTTATGAAAATATAAATGGTAAGTAAAGACTCAGAGATAGTTGATGAGAAAACCTGGAGAGACTGCAAAAAATAAGAAGTAAAGATTTGGGCAGAAATGACATATAAGAGATGAGTAAAGGATCAAAAGAAAGTAGTCAAAAAAGTAGGAGAAAGACTCCCTGAATTTGCTGAGGCTCAGTGGTGTAAAACTGTAAACAGGGATAGGCCATCAAATGTCTCTTCTTCTAAGATGTCAAATAAGGTAAGTCTTGCAGAGTAACACGAAGATCAACAGTGACCTCTGCAAGATTTCTTTTGTGGAGCCATTCACCTAGAAGCCACATTCTAGTAGATTAAGAAGTTATTGATAAGTGAGGAAGGACTGATAGCAAATGAAGATAACAGTTAAAGAAATTCAGTAGTGAAAGGGAAAAAAGGAACTACAAAAGCTACAGTGTTAGGTATTTTATAGAGAAATTTTATAATTTGTTCCCAATGGGAGATACATGGATTTTGAAGATAGAGACAAAAGGAAGAATAATCACAGTGAGGTGCCTGAAAAGGAGGAAGTGATGAGACTTAGAGCACAGAGTGAAGGATTATGGCTAGACAGGAGAAGTGTGTGATCCATTTTAATGAAAGACAATGTATAATTTATAGATAAGCTAGCACATGGACTCTTACTACATTTCCTGTGAGATTATTTGAAATTTAATTTGATATTCTTGAATAATATCTTAGTATGTAGATTCTTCTGAAAGCTACAATTATAATATCCTTTTTTTTTCCACAAAAGGAACAAAGGCAAAATAAAATCTTTTGTATTAGAGCCTAAATTTAATGTGGTTTGATTGAGTATTAAAGACTCATTCTCCCATACTGCTAATGGATGTTTTTGTTCAAGTATAATGAATAGAAATGTATATGTGCTGATCTTTAAAGAAATACCCCTCTATCATAGTTTTGTAGAACAATAGAGGAATTTACAATTGAAGGTAAAAATAAAAAGTTTAGTGAAATAACTTTTAAAGAGTCAAAATCATGCAGTAAATTAACCTCAAAGTTAGGACAGAGGATAACACTTATTTGCAATAATAAATTCTCCCCAAAACTTACCTTTTATGTACTTTATCAAAACCTTTAACACAATTTTAAAATAGTCTATTTTATTGTTTTATAAAAACAGATTCTTGTATACGTGCTTAAATTTAATTTTTATATTATAATTGATTAACAATTTTGTGTTAGTTTCAGGTATATAGCTAAGTTATTCAGTTATACATATATGTGTATCCATTCTTCTTCAGATTCTTTTCCCACATAGGCTATTATAGAATACTGATTTGAGTTCCCTTTGCTATTCAGTAGCTCCCTGTTGGTTATCTATTTTATATGGAAAAGTATGAATATGCTGATCCCAAACTCCTAATTTATCTCTCTCTCCCAGGTTTCCCATACCCGGCAACCACAAATCTTCTTTCAAAGTCTGGGTGTCTGTTTCTGTTTTGCAAATAATTTTATTTGCATAATTTTTTTTTTAGATTCCACATAAAGAGTGCTGTCATACAATATTTGTCTTGTCTCTGTGTTACTTATTTCACTTAGTATGATAATTGCTAGGTCCATCCATGTTGCTGCCAGTGACATGATTTTATTATTTTTTATGACTAATATTCCTTTATATATGTATATATATGTACTACATCTTTATCCATTCTTCTGGCAATGGACATTTAGGTGTTTCCATGACTTAGCTGTTGTAAATAGTGCTGCAATGAACACTGGGGCTCATGTATCTTTTTGAATTATGGTTTTCTTTGGATATATGCCCAGGATTGGGATTATTGGATCAGATGGTAGCTTTATTTTTAGTTTGTTTAGAAACCTCCATACTGTTTTCTATAGTGGCTGCACCAATTTATATTCTCAACCTTTTCTCCACAACCTATCCAGCACATATTGTTTGTAGACTTTTTGATGATGGCCATTCTGACCTGTGTGAGGTGATATCTCATTGTAGTTTAAATTTGCATTTCTTTCATAATTAGTGATGTTGAGCAACTTTCCATGTGCTGTCTGCCATCTGTATGTCTTATTTGAAGAAATATCTATTTAGATCTTCTGCCTATTTTTAATTTTTTTTAACACAGCAGTGCTTGAGCTGTTGTATATTTTGTAGGTTAATCCGTTGTCAGTCACTTCATTTGCAAATATTTTCTCTTATTCTGTACATTTTTTTTTCTTTTTGTTTATGGTTTCCTTTGCTGTACAGAAGCTTTTAAGTATAATTGGGTCCAGTTTTATTTATTTTCATTTTCTTTACCCTGGGAGGTGAATCCAAAAATTATCAATGAAATTTATGTCAAAGAGTGTTCTATTTTTTCTTTTGATACTTTGAGTAACAGGCAAGTTTGGCTTTGGAGTACAAAATGAAGCAAGGCAAAGGCTAACAGAGTTTTGCCAAGACAATGCATTGGTCATAGCAAACACCCTCTTCTAACAAAACAAGAGAAGACTCTACACATTGACATCACCAGATAGTCAATACTGAAATCAGATTAGTTATATTCTTTTCAGCCAAAGATGGAGAAGCTCTATACAGTTAGCAAAAACAAGACCAGGAGCTGACTGTGGCTCAGATCATAAACTCCTTATTGCAAAATTCAGACTTTAATTGAAGAAAGTAGCGAAAACCACTAGACCATTCAGGTATGACCTAAATCAAATCCCTTGTGATTATACAGTAGAAGTGACAAATAGATTCAAGGGATTAGATCTGATAGACAGAGTGCCTGGAGGACTGTGGACAGATGTTTGTAATATTCTACAGGAGGTGGTGATCAAAACCATCCCCAAGAAGAAGAAATGAGAAAAGGCAAAATGGTTATCTGAGGGGGCCTTACAAATAGCTGAGAAAAGAAGAAAGCTAAAGGCAAAGGAGAAAAGGAAAGATATACCCATTCGAATGCAGAGTTCCAAAGAATAGCAAGGAGAGATAAGAAAACCTTTCTCAGTGATAAGTGCAAAGAAATAGAGGCAAAGAATAGAATGGGAAAGACAGAGATATTGTCAAGAATATTAGAGATATCATGGGAACATTTCATGCAAAGATGGGCACAATAAAAGACAAAAATGGTATGGACCTAACAGAAGCAGAAGATATTAAGATACTGCCTCTTCATGGCAAGAATACACAGAAGAACTATACAAAAAACGATCTTCATGACCTAGATAACCACTCACCTAGAGACAGACATCCTGGAGTCCAAAGTCAAGTGGGCCCTAGGAAGCATCACTATGAACAAAGCTAGTGGAGGTGATGGAATTCCAGTTGAGTGATTTCAGATCCTAAAAGATGATACTTTGAAAGTGCTGCACTCAATATGTCAGTAAATTTGGAAAACTCAACAGTGGCCACAAGACTGGAAAAGGTCAGTTTTCATTCCAGTCCCAAAGAAAGGCAATGCCAAAGAATATTCAAACTACTGCACAACTGCACTCATCTCATCTCACATGCTAGCAAAGTAATTAATTGATTTTCCAAGCCAGGCTTCACCAGTATGTGAATCGTGAACTTCCAGATGTTCAAGCTGATGTTCAAGTCAGGTGAACTAGAGATCAAATTGCCAGCATCTGCTGGATCATGGAAAAAGCAAGAGAATTCCAGAAGAACATCTACTTCTGCTTCATTGACTACATCAAAGCCTTTGACTGTATGGATCACAACAAACTGTGGAAAATTCTTAAAGAGATGGGAATACCACGTTACCTGCTTCTGAGAAATCTTTATGCAGGTCAAGAAACAACAGTTAGAACCAGACATGGAACAATGGACTGGTTCCAAACTGAGAAAGGAGTACGTCAAGGCTGTATATTGTTACCCTGCTTGTTTAGCTTATATAGTACATCATGCGAAATACCAGACTGGATGAAGCACAAGCTGAAATCAAGATTGCAGGGAGAAATATTGGTAACCTCAGATACACAGATAACACCACCCTTATGGCAGAAGTGAAGAAGAACTAAAGATCCTCTTGATGAAAGTGAAAGAGGAAAGTGAAAAAGCTGGCTTAAACCTCAACATTCAAAAAGTGAAGATCATGGCATATGGTGCCATCACTTCATGGCAGATAGATGGGGAAACAGTGGGAGACTTTATTTTTGGGGGGCTCCAAAATCACTGCCGATGGTGACTACAGCCATGAAATTAAAAGACGCTTGCTCCTTGGAAGAAAAGCTGTGACCAACCTAGACAGCATATTAAATGCAGACATATTACTTTTCCAACAAAGGTCCATCTAGTCAAAGCTATGGTTTTTCCAGTGGTCATGTACGGATGTTAGAGTTGGACTATAAAGAAAGCTGAGCACCGAAGAATTGATGCTTTTAAACTGTGGTGTTGGAGAAGACTCTTGAGAGTCCTTTGGACAGCAAGGATATCCAACCAGTCAATTGTAAAGGAAATCAGTCTTAAATATTCATTGGAAGGACTGATGCTGAAGATGAAGCTCCAGTACTTTGGCCACCTGATGCAAAGAACTGACTCAGTGGCAAAGACCCTGATGCTAGGAAAGATTGAAGGTGGGAGGAGAAGGGGATGACAGAGGATGAGATNTATGAAGCACAAGCTGAAATCAAGATTGCAGGGAGAAATATTGGTAACCTCAGATACACAGATGACACCACCCTTATGGCAGAAGTGAAGAAGAACTAAAGATCCTCTTGATGAAAGTGAAAGAGGAAAGTGAAAAAGCTGGCTTAAACCTCAACATTCAAAAAGTGAAGATCATGGCATATGGTGCCATCACTTCATGGCAGATAGATGGGGAAACAGTGGGAGACTTTATTTTTGGGGGGCTCCAAAATCACTGCCGATGGTGACTACAGCCATGAAATTAAAAGACGCTTGCTCCTTGGAAGAAAAGCTGTGACCAACCTAGACAGCATATTAAATGCAGACATATTACTTTTCCAACAAAGGTCCATCTAGTCAAAGCTATGGTTTTTCCAGTGGTCATGTACGGATGTTAGAGTTGGACTATAAAGAAAGCTGAGCACCGAAGAATTGATGCTTTTAAACTGTGGTGTTGGAGAAGACTCTTGAGAGTCCTTTGGACAGCAAGGATATCCAACCAGTCAATTGTAAAGGAAATCAGTCTTAAATATTCATTGGAAGGACTGATGCTGAAGATGAAGCTCCAGTACTTTGGCCACCTGATGCAAAGAACTGACTCAGTGGCAAAGACCCTGATGCTAGGAAAGATTGAAGGTGGGAGGAGAAGGGGATGACAGCGGATGAGATGGTTGGATGGTATCACTGACTCGATGGACATGAGTTTGAACAAGCTCCAGAAGTGATGGACAGGGAAGCATGTCCATGCTGCAGTCAGTGGGGTCGCAAAGAATCAGACATGACCGAGCGACTGAACTGAACTGAAGTGTTTTATGGTGTCTGGCCTTACTTTTAGGTCTTTAATCTGTTTTAGTTTATTTTTGCATGTGGTGTTAGGGAGTGCTCTAATTTTATTTTTTTGCATGTAGTTGCCCAGTTTTCCCAGAAGCACTTATTGAAGAGATTGTCTTTTCTCCATTGTATATTCTTTGTCACAGATTAATCATCATAGATTAATTGACCATAGGTGCATAGGTTTATTATTGGGGTTTATATCCTATTCCATTGATCTATATTTCTGTGTTTGTGCCAGTATCATACTGTTTTGATCACTGTAGTTTTGTATTAGTCTGCAGGCAGGGCCTCTGATTCCTCCAGCTTGTATTCTTTTCTCAGAATTGCTTTATATATTTGGAGTCTTTTGTGTTTCCATACAAATTAAAAAAAATTTGTTCTATTCTGTGAAAAATGCCTTTGGTAATTTGATAGGAATTACACTGAATCTACAGATTGCCTTGGGTAGTACAGTGATTTTGACAATATTGATCTTTCCAATCTAAGGAAAGATCTTTCCATCTATTTGTGTCACCTTTACTTTCTTTCATGAACATCTTATGGTTTTCAGAGTACAAGTCTTTTGCCTCCTTCAATAGGTTTATTCTTAGGTTTTTTTTTTTTTTTGATACAATGGTAAATGGGATTGTTTCCTTAATTTTTCTTTGTATTTCTATTATACATGTAAGACAACAGTATAATAGCAAACTAAACATGGTCACCAAAGCACTTCAAGCTCCCTCAAGGTCCAATACTCTGTTTGCTATGATGTGTTTTGTTTTGTTTTTTAACATTATGATCTAGTTCATAAATAATACTGTCTTCATAAAAGAGTGCAGATACAATTTCAATTTCTTCTCCAATGCTAATGGTAACTGAGTGACTTTTAAAAGTACAAAATAGGATGGGGAACACATGTACACTCATGGCAGAGTCAAGTCAATGTATAGCAAAACCAATACAGTATTGTAAAGTAAAATAAATAAATAAATTATTTTTTTAAGTACAAAATAACTTAAATTTTAAAAAGCAAGCAAAAAAAAAACTATCACTGTTTGCAGATGACATTATATTACATGTAGAAAATCCTCCAGATGCTGCCAGAAAACTGCTAGAGTTCATCAATGAATTTGATGAAGTTGCAGAATACAAAAGTAATACACAAAAGTCTCTTGTAGTCCTATACACTAAAAAAAGTGAAGATGGCTCAATTATAAATGGTTGATTATTTATTGATTTATATCAATAAATAATTTACAACTCAGAGCAGATCCAGAGCTGAAAGAGCATTACCAAATTCCTTTCTCTACACTCCTTCTCCAGGTTGTCTCAAGTTCTATGCTAGTTCTCTTGGGTTTACAAAATGGCTATAGCATTTAAAATCTCATATTCTTTTTTTTTTTTTTTGAGAACTACCTGAAGTTTATTATAGTTAATTTAAGCATAAAACACATACTATTAAGGATAGTAATCATTAAAATTATGACCTAGATCATCTCCCACAGTGAGCAGATGAAAAACAAAACCCCAAATCATTTGATTGTGTGACTAAGGGGTTACTTCTGTTTCGGTCGAGATTTATTTTATGATAGGTAAATCTCATATTCTTAAAGTAGAGCATTTTAAACAAAAGTCCTGGAGTTCATCTTCATTTGCATCATCTGAGACCATATTTTTAAGTCAGTCACAGCAACAAAGGAAATGAGATATGTTGACTGACTGGGAATGAAGTCCCACCCAAATCCTGCCTGGGAATGAGGAGAAAACTCTGGGTCCTCTTATAAGGAAGGAAGAGGGTAGATATTAGGCAGCAAAGCAGATGTCCATTTTAATGTCATCATATATATGGTAATTTTTTAGGCATAACAGATAATATTTAAAAATTCTAAGTATAATGAAGAATTTAATGTAAAGAAGTTCTGTCATGTTCTTTAGGTGATTCAATGTACATATGTTTAGTTCAAATATTAGACTTATTGTCAACATTTGATTGTCCCAGGTTTCACATTAACTCTTAGACTCTTTGTGAGCCCAGCTGCACAGACACAGGAAATCCAGTATTATTGGATGCCCATGTATTTTCCAAGGTCTATAGGAAAACACTAGGTATCCAGAAATCATTTTTGAAGTGATTACTTGACTGCATTTTTCCTCAGACCCAACATTTTTATCAGGGATTCTGCATGGTTGCCACCCTTGCTGATGAATATCTGTCATGTTTGAAGTTGTTGAAATTAGAAGGTAGCTATCATAGATAATGTTGTTACCAGTTAAAAAAAAAAAGACTTGTGGGAGTTGGCCTGCCACTTACAGGTAGGCCTTTGTGGGTTGTTGTTGTTGTGTATGAACCATTTCACAGAATACCAACATCAGAAAAGGCTACTCTGTGACCACGATGGATCAAGACCAAAGCAAGATCACTCCATAATCATGTGTAAATACAAACAAGAACATGAACATTATCTAGCCCACAAAAATGACGAAACATTTCTCTATCCTGGCTGATATGAATGACTGCTCTTTGTTTACCAGTTACCAGTTCAGTTCAGTTGCTCAGTCGTGTCCAACTCTTTGCGATCTCATGGATTGCAGCATGCCAGGCCTCCCTGTCTATCACTAACTCCCGGAGTCCACCCAAACCCATGTTCATTGAATCAGTGATGCCGTCCAACCATCTCATCCTTTGCCATCCCCTTCTCCTCCTGCCTTCAATCTTTCCCAGCATCAGGGTCTTTTCAAATGAGTCAGTTCTTTCACTAACACCATCTGGGAAGCCTGGGACTAGTGAACATCCACATGCAAAAGAATAAAGTCACACCTCCATTTCCCATCATATTCAAAAATTAACTCACAATGGATCAAAGACCTTAATATAATAACTGAAGCTAAAAATTTTTCAGAAGAAATTAAATGTGTAAATCATTATGACCTTAGATTAAGCAGTAGTTTGTTAGGTAGATCACCAGAAGCACAAGCCCCAAAAGAAAAAATTTTAAAAATAGGTAATTATACCATCAAAATGGAAACATTTTTGTGCTTCAAAGCGCATAAACAAGAAAATAAAAATACAATCAAAAGATTGGGAAAACATTTGCGAAGCATTTATCTGATAAAGGATTTATAACTAGAATATATAAAATACTATAGCAAATTAATATTGAAAAAACAAATAATTTGAAAGTGAGTAAAGGATATGAATAAACATTTTTCAAATATAATATACAAATGGCTAATACACACATAAAAAGATGTTCATTCATTGATGAACATTGATTCCCCAGGCAGGAATATTGGAATGGGTGGTCATTTCCTTCTCCCTGTCTCTTATACACATCTGGTTGTCTCAAGTCCTATGCTAGTTCTCTTGGGTTTACAAAATGGCTATAGCATTTAAAATCTCATATTCTTTTTTTTTTTTTTTGAGAACTACCTGAAGTTTATTATAGTTAATTTAAGCATAAAACACATACTATTAAGGATAGTAATCATTAAAATTATGACCTAGATCATCTCCCACAGTGAGCAGATGAAAAACAAAACCCCAAATCATTTGATTGTGTGACTAAGGGGTTACTTCTGTTTCGGTCGAGATTTATTTTATGATAGGTAAATCTCATATTCTTAAAGTAGAGCATTTTAAACAAAAGTCCTGGAGTTCATCTTCATTTGCATCATCTGAGACCATATTTTTAAGTCAGTCACAGCAACAAAGGAAATGAGATATGTTGACTGACTGGGAATGAAGTCCCACCCAAATCCTGCCTGGGAATGAGGAGAAAACTCTGGGTCCTCTTATAAGGAAGGAAGAGGGTAGATATTAGGCAGCAAAGCAGATGTCCATTTTAATGTCATCATATATATGGTAATTTTTTAGGCATAACAGATAATATTTAAAAATTCTAAGTATAATGAAGAATTTAATGTAAAGAAGTTCTGTCATGTTCTTTAGGTGATTCAATGTACATATGTTTAGTTCAAATATTAGACTTATTGTCAACATTTGATTGTCCCAGGTTTCACATTAACTCTTAGACTCTTTGTGAGCCCAGCTGCACAGACACAGGAAATCCAGTATTATTGGATGCCCATGTATTTTCCAAGGTCTATAGGAAAACACTAGGTATCCAGAAATCATTTTTGAAGTGATTACTTGACTGCATTTTTCCTCAGACCCAACATTTTTATCAGGGATTCTGCATGGTTGCCACCCTTGCTGATGAATATCTGTCATGTTTGAAGTTGTTGAAATTAGAAGGTAGCTACCATAGATAATGTTGTTACCAGTTAAAAAAAAAAAAGACTTGTGGGAGTTGGCCTGCCACTTACAGGTAGGCCTTTGTGGGTTGTTGTTGTTGTGTATGAACCATTTCACAGAATACCAACATCAGAAAAGGCTACTCTGTGACCACGATGGATCAAGACCAAAGCAAGATCACTCCATAATCATGTGTAAATACAAACAAGAACATGAACATTATCTAGCCCACAAAAATGACGAAACATTTCTCTATCCTGGCTGATATGAATGACTGCTCTTTGTTTACCAGTTACCAGTTCAGTTCAGTTGCTCAGTCGTGTCCAACTCTTTGCGATCTCATGGATTGCAGCATGCCAGGCCTCCCTGTCTATCACTAACTCCCGGAGTCCACCCAAACCCATGTTCATTGAATCAGTGATGCCGTCCAACCATCTCATCCTTTGCCATCCCCTTCTCCTCCTGCCTTCAATCTTTCCCAGCATCAGGGTCTTTTCAAATGAGTCAGTTCTTTGCATCAGGTGGCCAACATATTGGAGTTTCAGCTTCAACATCAGTCCTTCCAATGAACATTCAGGACTGATCTCCTTTAGGATAGACTGGGATAGCTATGGCTTATTTCATTCTTCCTGTCATGTAGATAAGATCTATTAATATTCACAATTACTGAATTTACCCTGCTTCATCAGAGGATTCAATCCAGAGCAAAGCCTTGCTTCCCTACACTCTCCCCAAAATCAGCTAGCATAAATCCTATAAGAAGCTTTGTGTGTATGCACTCAGTTGCTCAGTCATGTCTGACTCTGTGGCCCCATGGATTGTAGCCTGCCAGGGTCCTCTGACTATCAGATTTTGCCGGCAAAATACTTGAGTGGGTTGCCATTTCCTCCTGCAAGGGGACTTCCTGACCCAGGGATCGAACACATGTCTCTTGTGTCTCCTGCATTGGCAGGTGGATTCTTGACCACTGTGCCCCCCTGGGTTCTAACACCCTGTATAGTTGCTTTGCACTGCTGTGTCAATTTCTGTCATATAGTGAAGTGAATCAGCCATATGTGTACGTATACGCCCTCCTTTTTTGGATGTCCTTCCTATTTAGGTCACCAGAGAGTACTGAGTGGAGTTCCCTGTGCTCTATAGTAGGTTCTCATTAGCTACCTGTTTGTACATGATAGTTTACATGCTGCTGCTGCTGCTAAGTCACTTCAGTCGTGTCCGACTCTGTGTGACTCCATAGACGGCAGCCCACCAGGCTCCCCGATCCCTGGGATTCTCCAGGCAAGAATACTGGAGTGGGTTGCCATTTCCTTCTCCAATGCATGAAAGAGAAAAGTGAAAGTGAAGTCGCTCAGTCTGTCCGACTGTTAGCGACCCCACGGACTGCAGCCCACCAGGCTACTCCGTCCATTGGATTTTCCAGGCAAGAGTACTGGGGTGGGGTGCCATTGCCTTCCCCGGATAGTTTACATATTTCGGTCCTAATCACCTGATTCATCACATCCACTCCTTATTTTCCTTCCCCATTAGTATCCATGTATTTATTCTCTGCATATGTGTCTCTATTTCTGATTTGGAGTAAGATCACCTATACCATTTTCAACTCTTAACACCCTGTTACTGAGATGCCCATAGTTCCCCATTGGTGGGTTTTCTCATTGCAGTAAGCAATGAACCTTTTCAATGACTCTGATGAAGAAGGACATGAAGGTATGTTCCTCGTCTTTGGCTGGTGGGCATTAAAACTAGTAAATTCGGAACTCAGTGTTTTCATTTTCAAGAAGCAAATAGAATGCTATTACGAATTCCACTCAGTTGCCAGGATTGGAGGTAGGGGATTCTTACTTGGGCCCTAGTTTTCAATAAGTTAGCAACAAAGCTTTTTCACTCAAATACTGATGCCACTCAAGCCCTGAGTTTGAATCTAAGACTCCAAGAGAAGTTATTTCAATAGAGTCACCTACACTATCATGTCCTGAGTACTGCTTACACTGCCTGTGACCATCACTGTTGATGCTGATTTTTTGGTATATATTTTCATTTATACATCCAAGCAAAGATGCCTTTTCAAGGTAGGAAAAGGTGTTGGGGATTGGTAGGGCCCCAAAGTACAATTGATTGAGTCCTAAAGTATTGTAATTTTAGAAATTCATGCACACACACACACACACACACACACACACATTCACACAGACTTATTTCACTAGGGTGCTTAAGTTAGCACAAGTTTGGCTATTTCACATACCCATAATCAATATTCCCCTGTCACATCAGGTGCTGTTACTGGTCTAACTCACTCAGTGTTGTCTTCCCTTATGGCAAAGTCTCTTCTGGGAAATCTCCTAAAAGTTGACTTTCATTAAGGCCTGCAGTTCTCTGTTGGGTATATCTCAACTTTAACAGTGGGTAGAATGTAAATATTATTCTTCTGGAAGGCTTTTGGCACCAAGAGAAGAATAATTTTCCAAATTACTGGATGCAAGTGGATGAAAGTATTAAGGAATTTACTTCACTCCACTACCCCAAAACATCTAATCCTCACACAAACTGACACATATAGAGGGAAGTTGTCTAATTCCACTGACCAAATCCTCTGGGTTCCCACTTCATACAGATGTTCTTTTACTAGCTTTTGTTTTGCTAACAAAAATATATGTAGCAGAATGGAATTTCCTTCTCTATTTTATCCTTTCTCATCCAATAGGAGTCAGGTATGTTGCTTAGAACAATCATTGAAATTTATCAACAGGTATAGAGTTGGTAATATGACGAGAAGGGCTTATCTCATAGAAAGCCCAACATGAAGGACTTCTGTCCCCTCTGTTGACCCAGGTCAGAATCTGCCACGACAACTAGAATGAGGCACTCATGCTACTTGACCTAGAATGGAGCGAGGGCAATGGGGTGAGTTGAGAGTTGTAGAAAGGGCCACCAAAAGGGAAAAAGACAAGAGGGTAAAAGATAGTAGAGGGCATTCTAGGATACTCATCTTGCATGATCTTCTGACATGTCATATCTTTGTGTGTTTGTGATATTAAAAGAAAGGATGTTTCTTCTGTTCATAGACTTCCATGCATGCACTTATACTGCATGCATAATGCATACATATATACATAGTCATAGTCTTTAAATATACCTTAATGAGTTGAAAAGCCCTTGAAAACTGGAGAAAAGGTCAAAGCAAACATACAAGATGAGATTTCTTCACTGGTGATTTGAGCTTTCTTCACTGATGATTTGGTTAAGACACCTTTCCTGAAAATACCAAAAGTTTCATAAATGTTTTGTAAAAGCATTTTTAAAATGGTCTTCCGGTATATCTAAAGTGTCTATAAGCCGTGGTTATCATACAGCAGTCAGTGGTTGAGTAAATTTCCTAGTCTTCTCTGATATAAACTTTATATTAATCAACCAGATTTAACCAGAGATTTGGGATCTGTTTATATTTATTACTGTGATCTGTTTTCCTAATAAAATTCCTAATATAATCACCAGGAAAAGCAAGTTACTTAAATGCAGTGACCGTAGAACCCAGCGCCTTTTCCCACCACCCCCACACTGAATGCCCTTCAGTTGTAAGTACTTTCTGGTTGCCTCTACCTTGAACTCTTGTTCTGGCTCTTCCTCTTTTTACCCTCTTACTTCTTGAGGAGCACTTCTTTTGTTTATTCAAAAGTAGATGTTTGAGAGACAATAGGTGTCAGGTATTGTTAGGTATAGTCAATGATGCAGTTTATCCTCTGCTTTCTCTGTAATTAAAAGAATTAAAATCACTCGGAACTTAATGGGTGTCAGGCCCTATTCTAACTGCCTTATGTGTATTCTTTCTTGTAATCTTCACAATCACCCTCTGAGGTAGGTTTTAATTTAATCCTTATTTTATAAATAAAAGAAATAGGGCAGAGAAAGGATATACAACTTGCTCAAGTCATAGAGTGAAAGGTCAACCCATGCTCAACAGCCTATACTGCTTTTCTGAAAAAAATGTCATAGGAGAGGTATAAATTGGGTTTTCTTGGGTGTGGGAGGTATCATCTCCTATATAGTGAATGAAATTTGTAAAGGTAGTTACGAGCATGGGGAATGAAAGTCCAGAGTAAAAGATGTACCATTTGCATATAATATGCTGAGTGTTGAAGTATATTTACTCAAAATCATCTCTGTTTGGCTAATGCTACACTGTGCTGTGTTTGCTGATATGCATGGTTGGAAATGCACAAGCACTGACTTGTACAGTCCTCCACTGCTGTCTTTGGTCTCTTCCCAGTCCCACTCTTTTTCTGTTGGCCTGACAGGTTGCTAAAGATAGTCTTTCGAATAGATAATCATGAATAATGCAGTCACCTCAATTAAAATTAACTATAGCTATATTTGGGCTTCCCTGGTAGCTCAGCTGGTAAAGAATCCACCTGCAATGCAGGAGACCCTGGTTCAATTCCTNCCCACTCTTTTTCTGTTGGCCTGACAGGTTGCTAAAGATAGTCTTTCGAATAGATAATCATGAATAATGCAGTCACCTCAATTAAAATTAACTATAGCTATATTTGGGCTTCCCTGGTAGCTCAGCTGGTAAAGAATCCACCTGCAATGCAGGAGACCCTGGTTCAATTCCTGGGTCAAGAAGTTCTGCTGGAGAAAGGACAGGCTACTCCCCCCAGTATTCTTGGGCTTTCCTGGTGGCTCAGACAGCAAAGAATCTGCCTGCAGTGTGGGAGACCTGGGTTTGATCCCTGGGTTGGGAAAATCCCTTGGAGGAGGGCATGGCAACCCACTCGAGTATTCTTGTCTGGAGAATCCCCATGGACAGAGGAGTCTGGCCGGCTACAGTCCATGGTGTCACCAAGAGTTGGACATGGCTGAGCAACTAAGCACACAACATATAGCTACATTTAGATAATAAAATGTTTCTATTGAAAATAGGGCTCATTCCTATAGAACAAAAATTTAATCCTTATGTCATATTGTTTAGGAAATCTGCTTTGCTTGCTATTCTCCTGATATGGGATTAGAATTAAGTTATTAATGTTAAATTGTTTTAGCTTTTTAGCTTTTGCTCTTCATTTCTTTGCCTCATTTGTTTATCTCTTTGGTTGACTTGCTTAAGCATTTTCCAATTTTTGTATTTTTCACTATAATGTTACTTCTAATTCCTTTGAGCTAAAATGTAAACACTAAAGAGAAAAATGAAAATCTGCAAAGGGACTATAGGGGCTTTGCTTTTATTTATTTACTGGTTTAGAAAGTTGTTCCTTAGTTTGCCAGAAAGCAATCCTGTTTACCCCACTCTAGTGCTCTTGCCTGGAGAGACCCATGGACGGAGGAGCCTGGTGGGCTGCAGTCCATGGGGTTGCTGGGAGTCAGACACAACTGAGCGACTTCACTTTCACTTTTNGCAATCCTGTTTACCCCACTCTAGTGCTCTTGCCTGGAGAGACCCATGGACGGAGGAGCCTGGTGGGCTGCAGTCCATGGGGTTGCTGGGAGTCAGACACAACTGAGCGACTTCACTTTCACTTTTCACTTTCATGCATTGGGGAAGGAAATGGCAGCCCACTCCTGTGTTCTTGCTGTAGAGTCCCAGGGACGGGGGAGCCTGGTGGGCTGCCGTCTACGGGGTCACACAGAGTCGGATACGACTGAAGGGACTTAGCAGCAGCAGCAGCAGCAATCCTGTTTATAAACAGTAGAATCAGTGTCAGAATTATGATGTTCTTGAAAACAATAAAACATAATCCAAAGTAAATTTTCAACCTAAAAGCATATCTAGTTATTGTCATAAATAATGTTAATCTAATAAAATATGAAGTTTAGACATTTTAATTTTCATTTCAGTTAGAATATACCAATAGATAGCTGTCATACTCTCACAAACCACTTTCTTTTGTTGACATGTTCAACAAAATATAGATTATTATGTGTAACCCATCTTCTCTTTTTGCTTCAGATAGTTGAACTTACTTGCAACATGCTGAGAATTGGATGGCTTTAATTTAGAAGATTCTTGGTGTATCAAAAATATTCAATGTATGATATTAAAAACCAATTCTATATAAGAAACCCCATGGATGAATTTTGAATTTTTATCTATAACAGATTATTTTAATTTGGGAACAAATTAAAATAATAAGTATAGTATACAGTTATGCAAATAATAAGTATAGTATACAGTGCTTGTGTATAATGATATACATTTCATATATTTGAGTGTATTGAAAACTGCAAATTATCTAGTTCAATATTGGGATAATAGCATCATTTATTAAGATGTTAGAACCTTACAGATATTTAAGTAGGAAAGATTTAATTTACATAGATTAAGATTGGTAGATAAGATTTGTGCCAAAACTTGTCTTAAATCTTTTTCTGTTTTTTTAGACTTTGGAATTCAGTTTAATAAAGGAAACAAAGTGTTTCTTTTTATATTATGACCTCCTTAGATTTATTTAAAGAATTGAATGTCAGAAATAATTATAAAATAGTCTTCATTTTAGTTAGCTGTGTTTTAGTATTGCTGTAACAAAACAGTTCAAAAATCTCAGCAGCTTACAACAAAAGTTTATTTTCTGGCTGCTTTAGCTCAGTTTGATGATGTTTTCCTTTGGGGACTTATGCTGAGGGAAAAGCCCCTACCTTGAACACTGCCAATCCCATGATAAAGGAAAATGAAAAATGTAGTACAAGTATGCAATATCCCTTAAAGCTTCCCACATTTTACTGGCCAAAGGAAATTATATGACAAAACCTGATGTCAGTGGGGAGGCACCAAATATTTTGAAAAATGATACAATATAATCTACTATACTCCACCCTCTTGGCCACAAATATTCACTTCCTTCCCTTCTACATGAAAAATATGCTCATTCCGTACCTAAGGTAGACAGTTCAATAGTACCTCCAATCACAATATCAGGCACAAAGTTCAAGGTATCTTGATAATTTTTTCTGTGGAGCATGGATGAGACTCTTACTCCAGAGACTTATGAACTAAAAATGCTAAGCTACCTACTCTCCATACTATACATAGATGGGACAGGGATGGGTAACTGTAATAAACTGCAATAAATACTCCCATTCCTGAAAAAGGAATAATGGAAGATATAGAAGTCATTACTATGTCATTATTATCTGAAATTCTACAAACATCACAAGGGCTTTTTACCCTGGGGTTGAGCAATATCCCTGGATGAGCTGGTGTTTCTGCTTTCTGGGAGTAACTCTTTACTGCATTTTTTCCTCTTGCCTTTTTGCTTGCTTCTTTTGCATTATCCTTCCTGGACACATCTGAACAAGGCTGTGGAGACTATGTCTTCCCTGGGGAGCCACTGACCTTCCTCAGCCTGTCACTGAATCAATTAATACAGGGACCTGCCCTGTCTCTGTGCTTCTCTTATATAAGATAATGCATTTAAACCAATGTGATTGAGGCTTCTCTTACATTCAGCAAAATACATTTTAATTTATAAAAATCTAATATCAAAGTCTTCTGTAATATAAGTGGAACTGTGACAGAAGTTTGTTCAGGCTGGACTGCAACTGTATCAAACTGATTATAAAGGCAATCTAAAATGGAAACTGCCTTTGAAGTTCTTTTCAAGTATTCTAAATATGAAAAGATTAAATATTTTTAATTATTGGAAACAAATGTGGTATAGTATTATCATTATAACATCATGACTTCATGCTTTATTAAGATTCATAATATTATGATGGTGTGAAGAAATGGGAATACCAGACCACCTGAGCTGCTTCTTGAGAATCCTATATGCAGGTCAGGAAGCAACAGTTAGAACTGGACATGGAACAACAGACTGGTTCCAAATAGGAAAAGGAGTACGTCAAGGCTGTATATTGCCACTCTGCTTATTTAATTTCTATGCAGAGTACATCACGAGAAACACTGGGCTGGAAGAAACACAAGCTGGAATCAAGATTGCTGGGAGAAATATCAATAACCTCAGATATGCAGACAACACCACCCTTGTGGCAGAAAGTGAAGAGGAACTAAAAAGCCCCTTGATGAAAGTGAAAGTGAAAGTTTGGCTTAAAGCTCAACATTCAGAAAACGAAGATCATGGCATCCGGTCCCATCACTTCATGGGAAATAGATGGGGAAACAGTGGAAACAGTGTCAGACTTTATTTTTCTGGGCTCCAAAATCATTGCAGATGGTG
>SJYX01024236.1:0-15371 GCA_006410675.1 Oreotragus oreotragus | reverse complement strand
TTACCATCTGAGCCACCAGGAAGATCAGAAGGTGGAAACATCTCTAAATATATGAAGGGCTTTCAGATGAAGGAGAGATTCAATCCCAGGGACATAACACAGCCCAGTGAAAGTGAAATTCAGGGGCAAAAGCTTTAGTGACAGACGTTGGTCAGTGCGGAATGGTTGGTAGCAGCTGCCCAGAGCACTCTGCCGTGACAGGTTCTGGACTCGGTGGGGCCCCATGCCCCATCCCACCTGCTGGGCGCTGGCTGGCAGGCCACTCCACAGCACCATGTCCTTGCCACCTGCTTCCAAGCCACTACTAGGAAACCCAGCCAGACCCTTCAGGTTATGTGAAGGTGACTGGGCGGTCCGTGTCCGGTGGCCGTTTTCCAGGGCCCATGTGACCTGCAGACCAGGGCCTCGACATTTTTTGAGCATGGGTCCTTTGATAGTCTGGTGAAGCCTAGAATAGTGTTTTGAAGAGTGCAAATAAAACCCCAGGGATTACAGAAAAAGCTAATTGCCTTGAAATAAGATTATCCAGATATTAAAAAAGCCAGTTTGTAATATAGAAACAGGTATGTGCATGCACTTCTTAACAATGAAATTATAAGCGGTGGGTCTGCTGCTGCTAAGTTGCTTCAATCATGTTCTACTCTGTGCGACCCCATAGACGGCAGCCTACCAGGCTCCTCCATTCCTGGGATTCTCCAGGCAAGAACGCTGGAGTGGGGTGCCATTGCCTTCTCCAAGCAGTGGGTCTAATTACTGTAATTTTTGACTAGTGATGAGTGTAAGTGATATCTCACAGTATCTACAATAACTCGAATGTGAAAATGAGAATAGCTGTGATTCCATGTGTGACAGAGTTGTAGGTCCTGCAATAGTATATTTATAATTTGAAGAAATGCTAAATTTCTGCTAGCGGTTCATGAGATTTCAGCTAAAGGTGCCCAGGCCCCCACTTTCTGTCCCAACTCCCAAGTGAAGACTGCTTACCGTGAAGACTAGCCCCTTCAAGGGGGAACCCCACTCTGGGCCAAGTCCCGTAAGTCTGGCCCCTTGGCATCAGGAGGCGGGAGCTCTCTGCAGGCCTGGAACCAGGTGGGAGAACCCGTGCACTGCAGGGTTTGACCTTCTCTCTGTCTGCTGCAGGTGGGCGGACAACTTCGTGGCCCCAGGCTGTGGAGGGAGCCAGGAACACAGCTTTCAGCATCCCTTCCTCCAGGTATCTGTGCCTCTTCTCTCCCAGCTCTGTCTCCCAGGGCTCAGGGCAGGTCCCCCTGTGAGGCCTTGCTGTTTCCTGTCCTAGGAGTGGAGTCCTCCCTTGCTCCCTGCGTCTCTGTCTCCCTCCCCAGAACACAGGCCAAGGTGTGGGGTGCCCCTGGAAGGGGCCACAGGCCCTGTTCCCTGTAGGAGGCCTGCACAAGTCCTGGTGTGCGGCCATGTCCTGGACACCGTGAGGCCAGCCCTCACCACGACAAAGTCAGGACCCATTTGGAAAAATCAACCCCTAGTAAAACCTGCTCTCCAGCCACAGGGAGCCCAGACCCACTAGGACAGGGCAGGCACCATCAATGGAAGGTACTTTATTGCTGGACTAGGAAGGGGGTGAGACAAATTTCAGCCTCAGTTCTGCCAGCAACTTGCTCTGTGACCTTAAATAAGTTCTTGAGCCTCTCAGGGTCTGTTTCTCCATCTGGAACTTGACCAGGAAGTGGCCTAGACTGGTGGGTTTTCCGGCCGGGCTCTATAGCCTTAGGGTTTCCATCGAGGTGTCTGAGGAACTAAGGAGTAGACATAGGAGGCAGCAGCTTCCACACAGGAGCTCTGCGTTTATCTGTTTTACATGTTGGGTTTATAGGTAAACTCTTACTTGAAGAAAGATGATTTTTTTAAATTTTTGTTCTGGGACTTCCCTGGTGGTCCAATTGTTAGGACTGTGTTTTCACTGCCGAAGGCATGGGTTTGATCTCTGGTCACAGAACTAAGATCCCAAAACCGTGTAAACTGTTAGTTGCTTAGTCATGTCTGACTTTTTACCACCCCATGGACTGTAGCCCGCCAGGCTCCTCTGTCCATGGAATTCTCCAGGCAAGAATACTGGAGTGGGTAGCCATTCCATTCAAGGGATCTTCTCAACCCAGGGATCAAACCTGGGTCTCCTGCATTGCAGGCAGATTCTTTACCATCTGAGCCACCAGGGAAACCCAAAACCATGTGGCATGGCCAAAAGAAAAAAAAAAAATTAGTTGCAGGTGAGCCTCCTTCCAGCTCTGAACTGGCCTGGTTCCGTCCCTGCAGGCAGTGGGCATGTTCCTGGGAGAGTTCTCCTGCCTGGCCGCCTTCTACCTACTCCGGTGCAGAGCTGCGCGGCACCCAGACACCAGCGCAGATCCCCCGCAGCCTTTCAACCCTCTCCTTTTCTTGCCCCCAGCCCTCTGCGACATGACAGGGACCAGCATCATGTATGTGGGTGAGTCACCAGGCCAGGCTGCCAAGGGCTGAAACTGTGGCCCCAGGGGGATGCTGGTGAAAGAGCCTCCCCCACCCCCAGCTCATCTTCAGTTCAGTTCAGTAGCTCAGTCGTGTCTGACTCTTTGCATGGACTGTCCATCACCAAGTCCTGGAGTTTTCTCAGACTCATGTCCATTGAGTCAGTGATGCCATCCAACCATCTCATCCTCTGTCTCATCCTCATCAACTCATCTTCAGCACCCACTTTACACACATACACAGCTCATCTTCAGCTCCCCCTTTACACACACTCACACCCCTTTACACACACACATACCACCCGCATTCACTGAGTACTTAGCACGTGTCAGGCCTGCCTTCAGCCTTGAGGACACCGCAGTGAACAGAGCAACGAGGCCCTCAGGAGCTCACATCACACATCTCTCCTCTCGCAGCCCTGAACATGACCAGTGCCTCCAGCTTCCAGATGCTGCGGGGAGCCGTGATCATCTTCACAGGCCTGTTCTCGGTGGCCTTCCTGGGACGGAGACTGGCGCTGAGCCAGTGGCTGGGCATCCTTGCAACCATTGCCGGGCTGGTGGTGGTGGGCCTGGCTGACCTCCTGAGCAAGCATGACAGCCAGCACAAGCTCAGCGAAGTGATCACAGGTGTGGCCGGGGACAGGCGTCCAGGGGTTGCCCCGCACAGAGTCAGGGGAAAAAGCATTTGATAGGCTCTGCTGCCTGCCAGGCTAGGGGTTGCACAGAGTCGGACACGACTGAAGCAATTAGCAGCAGCAGCAGCAGCAGCTGCAACGAATATTTAGTAAATTTACTAAATGACAAGTCTACCTATAGAGGCCAAGGAATGTAAAGAATAAATTCTAAGCACCATCATTATATTGTCATTAATTCTTATTGGTGTTATATTTATTATTATCAATGTCAGTAACTGTGTTAGGAAAACTTCTTTGACAATCTAATAACTGGTTAAACAGGTTAGAAAGCGAACTAATTTAATATTCTCTCCCTCAAAATGAATAATTACATAAAAATGAATAAGATTATATCTTATCACACATATAGAATTTAGCACTTGATTTCAAAGTGTTGCACACTTCTTTGAAGACTAATTTGGACCTTGGTTTAATTTTGAAAATATATCAAGAGAATGGCTTAGACATACGAAAACAAGAATTTTTGGACGCAAAATAGACAGATGTTAGTATTTAGGGTTATACACATACTTTTCTCATTTAGATTATTAGAATCCTCAGTGTATGCTGTGAATAAAGTCTCATTTACAAGTCCATTCAAAATTAATTATTGAATAAATGATCCCAAATATTCAGAGGATGAGGACTTCTTGCTGCTGCTGCTAAGTCACTTCAGTCGTGTCCGACTCTGTGTGACCCCATAAACGGCAGCCCACCAGGCTCCCCAATCCCTGGGATTCTCCAGGCAAGAATACTGGAGTGGGTTGCCATTTCCTACTTCAATGCATGAAAGAGAAAAGTGAAAGTGAAGTCGCTCAGTCTGTCCGACTGTTAGCGACCCCATGGACTGCAGCCCACCAGGCTACTCCATCCATTGGATTTTCCAGGCAAGAGTACTGGGGTGGGGTGCCATTGCCTTCCCGGAAAATCAGTTTAAATTACAAGTATACTCACTGACTCAGCAAGCCTATGTCTCTGTATAATCACTAACCATATGTCAATGATCGTTCCAATACTACTTGTAAAAGAAAACTGTTGGAAATAATAACTGTTTATTAATACGGATAATCTTAAATAAATTATGACATATTCACATTATGGAATGATATTTAATCATTAAAATATGAGAAAGTGAAATGGCAAGGCTAAATCTTAAAAATATATTGTGAAATGAAAATGCATATGGAAGGATAGATACAGGATCTTTTACTTTATGAAAAAATAGATACAAAAATAGCAATATATAAGTATATATGCATTAAGAGTTAAATGAAGTCGCTCAGTCGCGTCCATGTTTGCGATTCCATGGACTGTAGCCCACAAGGCTCCTCCATCCATGGGCTTTTCCAGGGAAGAAAACTGGAGTAGTGGGTTGTCATTTCCTTCTCCAGGGACGCGAGCATAAGGAGCCGGGCGTGCCGGGCGCGGTGCGCGGCGGCAAGCCTGAAACCCACGAGGTGAGGAAGGCGGCAGGAAGGCGCGCACCGAGGGCCGGACCGACCCGCCACCCCCCGCCCCGCTGGCGGCGAGGACAGCCCGACCCCCCAGGGTCAGCCCACGAGGGGCGCGGCGCACCACGGCGACGGCGCGAAGGAACAAGAGGGCGCCCGGCGTCGGTGACACAGGCCCGGCACGTCGGAGGCGGCCGACGCGCCCTCGCGTCTACCCGCCCGCGGGGACACGGGCGCTCCCGCCTCTTCCGGCACGCAACGACGTCGGCGGACAGACGGCGGTGCCGGGCAGCGGAACGGGGCCGCGGCGACCGGGCAACGAGACGTACCAGGGCAGAGCCACGGGGATTCGCCAGGCGGGACGGACGCAGCGGACGGAGACGGGGCACCGACGGCGTGCGGCCACGTAGGCCGGCCTAGCGGAAGACGCAGCGGCGGCACAGAAGCGGCGCTGGAGGTGGGGTGGCCGCGCGCCACCGCGAGGGGCCCCGGGGCAGCTTCAAACCACCCGGAAGCGAGTCGGCCGCCGGGGCGCTCCTGGGGGTCTAACCTCAGAGGCCTCCCGCACACGGGCCGTCCCGCGGCACCCAGGACGCCGACTGGCCACTCCGAACCCGGCTGGCTGGCCGCCCTCACGGGGCACGCGCCCACCGCCGCCCACGCCCAGAGCCACAGCCGGCGCGGGAGAACGCTCTCCCGCCGGGCCCGGCGCCCCCACGGCCCTCACGTGCACTCCGCCGTGCCCAGCCAGCCTCCCCGCTTCTCGGGAACCGAGGGCGCTGCTCGGTCCGGGGACCCCACCGGCCAGCGGAGGCCGGGTGGCGACACCCACATGAGGCGAGGCCGGCTCGGTCCCAGACAGGGGAAGAGGGCGCGGACGGTCACCGGCGCGGGTCGGGGGAAAGGCTGGCAGCGCCGGGGAGGGGCGGCAAGCAGACGCAGCGAGGGCCTCGGGACAGGGGCGCAGGCGCAGTCCAGGGACCAGAGAAACCCGGGGCACAGCCGGACCACCAGGAAAACAAGCTCGAGGTCCCGCCGCCACACACTCGAGGGCAGTCCCGGGACGCCTGGGATGCCGTCTGGCCCCGGCCATGCTCGGAGCCCCCCACAACCAAGTCCCAGCGCGTGCCACTGAGGGCCCGCGTCCGCTCATCCCATCTTTCCGACCTCGGCAGATCCGGCTGCCATCCAGTCCAACCCCGAGGCTGAACGGGGAATGAGGAGGCGCGGCCCGCAATGCTGAGTCTGTATCCCATCAGGGTGAAATGTGAATGGTAATCATTTGAAGTGAATAACTTAAGTGTAAACACAGAGATATTCTCAATATTCTTGTTATGTAAGGCAAGCATTTATATTAACTCTATAAACATTTGTATATATATATACAAATATGTTCATATATACATAAACATTTACAAATATACAAAAATTTATATTAACTATATATAATTTATATTTTGTATATGTATACTATACAAAAATATATAATTTATAAATGTATGTATGTAAATGTTTACATACAGTTAGTGTACGTTTTTGCCATACATTATAAAAATATTTAGAGTTTATTCTGAAGTTATTCATTTCAAGTGATTACGACTTAACATTTCACCTTGATGGGATATAGAGTCAGTCATTTAAATGACTATGATCGTAGGATCAGAAGACTGTTCAGCTACTATTTAGCCATGTATTCTTCAGTTGCTAAGTCGTCTTTGATTCATTGCAACCCCATGGAATACAGCATGCCAGACTTTGCTGTCCTTCTCTGTCTCCTGGAGTTTCCTCTGACACAGGTCTATTGAGTCGGTGATGTCATCCAAACATCTCATCCCCTATGACCCGCTTCTCCTCCTGCCCTCAATCTTTCCTAGCATCAGGGTCTTTTCCAATGATTGGCCTCTTCCAACCAGTGACCAAAATATTGCTAAAGTATTTAGCCTTGTAAACTGTGGATATTAGTGTGTCTTTTGGTACTACAGTTTTTGTGGAAAATTCTGAAAGAAATGGGAATACCAGACCACCTGACCTGCGTTTTGAGAAACCTAATGATGTTTAAATTTTTCACGGAAAGTTTAAATAAGCTTGCCAAATATTTGATTAACCTTATATGTAATAGAACTATAAAAAATTCTTATGATCAGTTTAATTTGAAGTTTATCTCTACAAATACTGTTTTAAAAATACTAGTGAATTATACAACTAACTGATGTATGCCATATTACAAAGTTTGGGAATGAAAAAATGAGAAAAAGTTAACAGAAATTTGCTACCAAGAGGCATGATTAGGTTAAAGGCTTCTGTCTGACAGAATTTGCAATAGGCATCAACTTTGCCATGCTCTTGTTGTGTAAGAATCAGTTTTCTCATGTCTCATACTAGAATTAAGATTGGCGAAGGCAGTGGCACCCCACTCCAGTACTCTTGCCTGGAAAGTCCCATGGACGGAGGAGCCTGGTGGGCTGCAGTCCATGGGGTCGCGAAGAGTCAGACACGACTGAGCGACTTCCCTTTCACTTTTCAGTTTCATGTATTGGAGAAAGAAATGGAAACTCACTCCAGTATTCTTGCCTGGAGAATCCCAGGTACGACGGAACCTGGTGGGCTGCCGTCTATGGGGTCGCACAGAGTCAGACACAACTGAAGTGACTTAGCAGCAGCAGCAGCAGCGTTACAAATCTAAAACGCTTACTTAGCACAGTAACACTTTCACATAGTAAGTGTAAAATAAATTATTATTGCTATTGATACTGAGAAATACTAAAGGCCATTAATATGTTGTTATATACACTATAATAAATTGCCTGTAACTTAAAATGACCAAATTAAAAACAATATGTACATGAAAAATAAGCATACTTTTGATTAAATGGTATAATTTTTATAGCTTTTAAAAATGTATGTAGTCTTTTCACATTGGTTTTAATTAAGAATATCTATGGTTCGGGAAAGGACACAAGAATAGGAATTGTGATGATTCCAATGACCACCTTAATACACCTCAAAATTGCACATGCCAAACAGGGTTTGTCTTCATATAGTATTCTATTATAAGAAATTTCTGTGAAGTTAGCTGTGTCAGATGAAATAAATGTCAGCATTATCCCTAGGACAGGGATCATCCCTATCTTGTTTGTAATTCTGTATTTCAGAAATGAAGCAGATTCTTCTGTTTTTCTTCATTTGTGTGTCACAGGAATGGACATAACTCTGACACTAGAAAATATCATGAATAAGAGTAGTACTACAGGCTGCAAATATACAATTAGAGTTTAAGTAGCCTATTTTTAGAACTTTTGTTGGTGTCTGGCAGATTTAAGTACAAGGGGATTTTGCTATTCAGCAGTTCTCCTTTATGTACCTCAGGGCAAGTGGTAATATGCAATTTATGGTAAATTGAGCATATCTCAAACTCTGGTTGCAAGGTAGACAGTTAATAATACCAAACTGATTGATGTTAAAGTAAATGGGTAAGAGAAGAGGATTGGGGTTCAGTAATTGGTTAATGGCCACAGTACTAGGCATAGGACCAGATTCATTAGGTCTTAGGAAGAGAAATGTTTTGATGGACACTAACAGTCATCCAGTCACAAGATAAGAGACATTTAATCTCTTGTATCATCAGCTTTAGAGTCTAAAGAAATGCATTAAACCAAGAGCTCTCCAGTAATGTGATGTAATGTGTAATTGACATCAAAAGCATATGCCCTATCACCAAATGGCATTAGCCTCTTTAAATTCAGACAGAGTGTCTGAAAGCAGTGATTCCTAACCATTTAAACTAGAGCTTAAAACCCAGATATATGAAGTTTAAAAAAATCTATTTCTTCAAATAGACAAACTATGGAAATTATTTACATATAATTCTTTTTTAATATAAATTATTTGTTTTAATTGAAGGCTAATTACTTTATAATATTGTAGTGGTTTTGCCATACATTGACATGAATCCGCCATGGGTGTACATGTGTCCTCCATCCTGAATCCCTCTCCCACCTCCCTCCCCATCCCATCCCTCTGGGTCATCCCAGTGCACCAGCCCTGAGCACCCTGTCTCATGCATTGAACCTGGACTGGTGATTTGTTTCACATATGATAATATACATGTTTCAATGCCATTCTGCCAAATCATCCCACCCTAGCCCTCTCCCATAGCATCCAAAAGACTATTCTATACATCTGTGTATCTTTTGCTGCCTCACATATAAGGTTACCATTACCATCTTTCTAAATTCCATATATATGTGTTAGTATACTGTATTGCTGTTTTTCTTTCTCACTTATTTCACTCTGTATAATAGGCTCCAGTTTAATCCACCTCATTAGAACTGATTCAAATGTATTCTTTTTAATGGCTGAGTAGTATTCCATTGTGTAAATGCACCCCAGCTTTCTTATCCATTTGTCTACTGATGGACATCTAAGTTGCTTCCATGTCCTGGCTATTATAAACAGTGCTGTGATGAACATTGGGGTACACCTGTCTCTTTCAGTTTTGGTTTCCTCAGTGGTTATTCCCAGTAGGGGAATTGCTGGGTCATATGGCAGTTCTATTTCCAGTTTTTTAAGGAATCTCCACACTGTTCTCCATAGTGGCTGTACTAGTTTGCATTCCCACCAATAATGTAAGAGGGTTCCCTTTTCTCCACACCCTCTCCNATAGTGTTTTGAAGAGTGCAAATAAAACCCCAGGGATTACAGAAAAAGCTAATTGCCTTGAAATAAGATTATCCAGATATTAAAAAAGCCAGTTTGTAATATAGAAACAGGTATGTGCATGCACTTCTTAACAATGAAATTATAAGCGGTGGGTCTGCTGCTGCTAAGTTGCTTCAATCATGTTCTACTCTGTGCGACCCCATAGACGGCAGCCTACCAGGCTCCTCCATTCCTGGGATTCTCCAGGCAAGAACGCTGGAGTGGGGTGCCATTGCCTTCTCCAAGCAGTGGGTCTAATTACTGTAATTCTTGACTAGTGATGAGTGTAAGTGATATCTCACAGTATCTACAATAACTCGAATGTGAAAATGAGAATAGCTGTGATTCCATGTGTGACAGAGTTGTAGGTCCTGCAATAGTATATTTATAATTTGAAGAAATGCTAAATTTCTGCTAGCGGTTCATGAGATTTCAGCTAAAGGTGCCCAGGCCCCCACTTTCTGTCCCAACTCCCAAGTGAAGACTGCTTACCGTGAAGACTAGCCCCTTCAAGGGGGAACCCCACTCTGGGCCAAGTCCCGTAAGTCTGGCCCCTTGGCATCAGGAGGCGGGAGCTCTCTGCAGGCCTGGAACCAGGTGGGAGAACCCGTGCACTGCAGGGTTTGACCTTCTCTCTGTCTGCTGCAGGTGGGCGGACAACTTCGTGGCCCCAGGCTGTGGAGGGAGCCAGGAACACAGCTTTCAGCATCCCTTCCTCCAGGTATCTGTGCCTCTTCTCTCCCAGCTCTGTCTCCCAGGGCTCAGGGCAGGTCCCCCTGTGAGGCCTTGCTGTTTCCTGTCCTAGGAGTGGAGTCCTCCCTTGCTCCCTGCGTCTCTGTCTCCCTCCCCAGAACACAGGCCAAGGTGTGGGGTGCCCCTGGAAGGGGCCACAGGCCCTGTTCCCTGTAGGAGGCCTGCACAAGTCCTGGTGTGCGGCCATGTCCTGGACACCGTGAGGCCAGCCCTCACCACGACAAAGTCAGGACCCATTTGGAAAAATCAACCCCTAGTAAAACCTGCTCTCCAGCCACAGGGAGCCCAGACCCACTAGGACAGGGCAGGCACCATCAATGGAAGGTACTTTATTGCTGGACTAGGAAGGGGGTGAGACAAATTTCAGCCTCAGTTCTGCCAGCAACTTGCTCTGTGACCTTAAATAAGTTCTTGAGCCTCTCAGGGTCTGTTTCTCCATCTGGAACTTGACCAGGAAGTGGCCTAGACTGGTGGGTTTTCCGGCCGGGCTCTATAGCCTTAGGGTTTCCATCGAGGTGTCTGAGGAACTAAGGAGTAGACATAGGAGGCAGCAGCTCCCACACAGGAGCTCTGCGTTTATCTGTTTTACATGTTGGGTTTATAGGTAAACTCTTACTTGAAGAAAGATGATTTTTTTAAATTTTTGTTCTGGGACTTCCCTGGTGGTCCAATTGTTAGGACTGTGTTTTCACTGCCGAAGGCATGGGTTTGATCTCTGGTCACAGAACTAAGATCCCAAAACCGTGTAAACTGTTAGTTGCTTAGTCATGTCTGACTTTTTACCACCCCATGGACTGTAGCCCGCCAGGCTCCTCTGTCCATGGAATTCTCCAGGCAAGAATACTGGAGTGGGTAGCCATTCCATTCAAGGGATCTTCTCAACCCAGGGATCAAACCTGGGTCTCCTGCATTGCAGGCAGATTCTTTACCATCTGAGCCACCAGGGAAACCCAAAACCATGTGGCATGGCCAAAAGAAAAAAAAAAAATTAGTTGCAGGTGAGCCTCCTTCCAGCTCTGAACTGGCCTGGTTCCGTCCCTGCAGGCAGTGGGCATGTTCCTGGGAGAGTTCTCCTGCCTGGCCGCCTTCTACCTACTCCGGTGCAGAGCTGCGCGGCACCCAGACACCAGCGCAGATCCCCCGCAGCCTTTCAACCCT
Source organism: Oreotragus oreotragus (assembly GCA_006410675.1). NCBI lineage: Eukaryota > Metazoa > Chordata > Mammalia > Artiodactyla > Bovidae > Oreotragus > Oreotragus oreotragus. The sequence goes on along the minus strand of SJYX01024236.1, from coordinate 4,154 downwards.
CTCCTTTTCTTGCCCCCAGCCCTCTGCGACATGACAGGGACCAGCATCATGTATGTGGGTGAGTCACCAGGCCAGGCTGCCAAGGGCTGAAACTGTGGCCCCAGGGGGATGCTGGTGAAAGAGCCTCCCCCACCCCCAGCTCATCTTCAGTTCAGTTCAGTAGCTCAGTCGTGTCTGACTCTTTGCATGGACTGTCCATCACCAAGTCCTGGAGTTTTCTCAGACTCATGTCCATTGAGTCAGTGATGCCATCCAACCATCTCATCCTCTGTCTCATCCTCATCAACTCATCTTCAGCACCCACTTTACACACATACACAGCTCATCTTCAGCTCCCCCTTTACACACACTCACACCCCTTTACACACACACATACCACCCGCATTCACTGAGTACTTAGCACGTGTCAGGCCTGCCTTCAGCCTTGAGGACACCGCAGTGAACAGAGCAACGAGGCCCTCAGGAGCTCACATCACACATCTCTCCTCTCGCAGCCCTGAACATGACCAGTGCCTCCAGCTTCCAGATGCTGCGGGGAGCCGTGATCATCTTCACAGGCCTGTTCTCGGTGGCCTTCCTGGGACGGAGACTGGCGCTGAGCCAGTGGCTGGGCATCCTTGCAACCATTGCCGGGCTGGTGGTGGTGGGCCTGGCTGACCTCCTGAGCAAGCATGACAGCCAGCACAAGCTCAGCGAAGTGATCACAGGTGTGGCCGGGGACAGGCGTCCAGGGGTTGCCCCGCACAGAGTCAGGGGAAAAAGCATTTGATAGGCTCTGCTGCCTGCCAGGCATCAGGGGAGGGTGTGTGGGGTACCAGCTGTTGACCTGCACCTGCTCTCGAGGTGATGGGAGCAAGCAGGGCCAAGCAGCATGAGAGAGGGGTGGGTAAGAATTGGGGAGGTCGGAGAGGGAGAGGGAGAGGGCTACATTTACTTACAGCCACACAACCTACAGGATCCAGGACAGGAAACACATGAACGTTTACTGAGCACTTAACCAGTGATCAGCCGGCACTCTGCACTGTGCTGGGCGTCACTGTCAGTCTTACGGTCCCGGAAAGGAAGACCTGTAGCAGCTATACTGTGAAGTGCCACCCTGGTCCCTCAGAGGCAGAATTAAGCCAGAAATGTCCACCTCAAACCCCATTGCTTCTCAAAAGACCCACTTACCCGAGTTGTGCAGCCCTCAGGCCCCTGGGCCTTATGGAGCCTCACCCAAGAGGGGCGGTGACAGTGCCTGCCCTGTTGGCCTGCCCCACCCCTCAGGGGCCAGGAGATCAGGCTCAGGGATGCCCTGCAGAGTCAGGGGCCATGAGGGGCTGTTCCGTCCCTGAGGGAGCTGTCTCCCCGAGCCCTGGCCTCACCCTGGGCCCCTCCTTTTCCCCACAGGAGACCTGTTGATCATCATGGCCCAGATCATCGTCTCCATCCAGATGGTCCTGGAGGAGAAGTTCGTGTACAAGCACAACGTGCACCCACTGCGGGCAGTCGGCACAGAGGGTGCGTGTGAACACGGGCTGGCGGGAGGGCGCTGGGTGGGGTGAGCCCTGCAGGGTGGCACGTGGAGAGAACGTGTTGAGGGCCTGGTGGGTGCTGGGGACCTCTGGGAGGGGTGAGCCTGCCGCCTCCCATCCATCCCTTCACCATGTTCAGTTCAGTTCAGTTCAGTCACTCAGTCATGTCCGACTCTTTGCAACCCCATGAATCTCAGCACGCCAGGCCTCCCTGTCCATCACCAACTCCCGGAGTTCACTCAGACTCAATGTCCATCGAGTCCATGATGCCATCCAGCCATCTCATCCTCTGTCATCCCCTACTCCTCCTGTCCCCAATCCCTCCCAGCATCAGAGTCTTTTTCTAATGAGTCAGCTCTTCGCATGACGTGGCCAAAGTACTGGAGTTTCAGCTTTAGCATCATTCCTTCCAAAGAAATTCCAGGGCTGATCTCCTTGCAGTCCAAGGGACTCTCAAGAGTCTTCCCCAACACCACAGTTCAAAAGCATCAATTCTTCGGCACTCAGCTACTCTGACACGTGCCGTGCACTCAGCCAGGAGCCAAAGGAGGACAGAGACGAAGATGAATAAGATGCAAGCTGCGCTTTAGGGAAGCCGACCACTTTCTGGAACTGACCNAGTCCAAGGGACTCTCAAGAGTCTTCCCCAACACCACAGTTCAAAAGCATCAATTCTTCGGCACTCAGCTACTCTGACACGTGCCGTGCACTCAGCCAGGAGCCAAAGGAGGACAGAGACGAAGATGAATAAGATGCAAGCTGCGCTTTAGGGAAGCCGACCACTTTCTGGAACTGACCCAGAAAGGAGCAGGCAGTCCACCTTTACTCAAGGGATAGTTCTCTTGCCAAGCATATCTGATTGTCATGGCCCAGGGAAGGTGGCATTCGAGCTGCAGGTTTCAGCAGGCAAGAGTGGGAAGGAGGGAACTGCAGACGCAAAGGAGATGTGGGGAGCTGGACACGAGTTTGGAAACCAGTGAGGAATAGTTTGGGCAGGGGTACACGTTTAATGTTGGGGAAATAGCCAGGAATTGAATATGTCAGGGCCACATTGTAGAGAAACTTGAACATCAGGCAAGCGGATTTCGATTTTAAATGACAGGCAGGGAAAAACTACCAAAGGTTTTTCAGCAGGAAAGTAAATCAAAATCAGTGCTTTAAAAATATAAAACTAACAGTGTGGATTAGAGCAATGCAATCAAGGTGTGACCCTTGGTCTCCTCAGGGAGCTGGTTGTGCCTGGCGCACTATGAGCCAAGGGCTTATGACAGACGTGAACCACCTAAATCGACTATGTCATCAAGCATACTGATCGCTACCACTTATTTTTTTCTAGCATGACTTTCAGAGTGAAAGTGAAAGCATTAGTCGCTCAGTCGTGTCAGACTCTTTGCAACCCCACGGACTGTAGCCTGCCAGGCTCCTCTGTCCATGAAGATTCTCCAGGCAAGAATACTGGAGTGGGTAGCCATTTCCTCCTCCAGGGGATCTTCCCCATCCAGGTGTTGAACCCAGGTCTCCTGCATTGCAGGTGGATTGTTTACCATCTGAGCCACCAGGGAAGTTACTTCTGAGTGAAGCGGTGCCTTGATTTACATTCCAGTCCAGCTCCTTGTCACGGACCAACAGCACCAAATTAGAGAGCTGTGTTTCTCCACACTTGGGAGAGCAATGTGCTTGGAGCCAGCCAGTCCTTCTGTCAGTGAATAGAACCGAATTTTAAAAAACGTCAGACAGCATTGTATGTTGTAAGGATAGCTGTTTTGTGGCAGTGTGCACGTGACTGTGCACTGGTCACAATATAAAGTGTATTTCCTGCTCTTGGTCCAGTCAGGAGACACAGGTTAAAAGTGGAGAGGGGGCAGCCAGAGGCCGTTCAGTAGGCAGTTTTGAGTTGCTAACGAGCAGGATGCCTCCAGGACCTGAAAGGAAGGAGGTGGTTTGAGGGCAGCTTGGCATGGGTGGCCAGAGGTCAGCGGAGCCCTGGCAGGGTGGGACCAGGGCCCCAGCAGAGCGCCTGATGTGCTCCCTCCACTCCCGCAGGCCTCTTTGGCTTTGTGATCCTCTCCTTGCTGCTGGTACCCATGTACTACATCCCCGCCGGCTCCTTCAGCGGAAACCCTCGCGGTACCCTGGAGGACGCGCTGGATGCCTTCTGCCAGGTGGGCCGACAGCCACTCATCGCGCTGGCGCTGCTGGGCAACATCAGCAGCATCGCCTTCTTCAACTTTGCGGGCATCAGTGTCACCAAGGAGCTGAGTGCCACCACCCGCATGGTGCTGGACAGCCTGCGCACTGTTGTCATCTGGGCACTGAGCCTGGCGCTGGGCTGGGAGGCCTTCCACCCGCTGCAGATCCTCGGCTTCCTCATCCTCCTGGCGGGCACCGCCCTCTACAACGGGCTGCACCGCCCACTGCTGGCCCGTCTGTCCAGGGGCCGGGCCCCGGCGGAGGAGGGCGAGCATGAGAGGCTGCTGGGGGGCTCTCGGACTGCCATCAACAACGCCGGCTGAGCCTCCTGTGGGGCCTCTGCTGCCACCCGGACGCTCCTTGTTCCCCCTGAGGCTGAGGCCACGTGGGCTGGTGAACCTCAAGTGCTTTGTCCCCAAGGCCTCACCCCGCCCCCTCCCCACTGACCCC
>SJYX01024234.1:337252-382008 GCA_006410675.1 Oreotragus oreotragus | reverse complement strand
TTTATTTAAAATATAAATTTATTTATTTTAATTGGAGGTTAATTACTTTTTCATTTATTTATTTGAAATATAGACATTCCTCATATATTTTACATCTTAGATATTTAGTGTCTTGAGACACTGCCCATACCTTCTCTGCCTGTAGTCTTTCTCTTCCTTTCCACAATATTTTATATTTTCTTGCTAACATTTACCCTTCATACCTCATATAGAAATGTTCTTGAATTATTTTAGAGTACTACTCTTCTGGAAAAGGGGTGTGTTTATATCCATGTATCCAAAAATATATTTTCCTATATCCAGAAAATATCCTTGCTGTTTGAACATACAAATAACCTATATGTTTGATAATTTATTTATAGTTTTTTCACATATAAAGAGAAGTTTGGTGTAAATATATATATATATATAAAACCTTAAATGTAATTGTATTTATTATAATAAAATGTTATTTGCCTGTTTTTTCATATTTGGTGACTTAATCAGGTTGGCGACATTTATTACATTATTAATGAAACATCTGATATCGATGTAACTGATTTCTTATTAGAGTATCAGCTCTCTGGAATCTTTTAATAGTTTTCTTCTGGGCTTTAGACTTTTTTAAGTGTTTCTTAAGAGTAGTTGTGTATTTTTCTTATATATCCTATTTAGCACTTTTTAAAAATTCTTTAAACTTGAGAACTTTTAATCTTTTGTTAGCTTTGTATTTATTCTATGTCATTTATTTCACCAAATCTCTCTGTCTCTTTCATTTGTTTATGTCATTTGTTTATTTCCTTAGTGTTGGCATTTTAATCTCTCTATATTACCTAACATTTAAACAAAATATTTTCCCTGAATTCCCCGCTTCCATTTGCCTATGGAAGTGTTGGCTGACTTTATCTCCTGTTTGTCTTCAGCTGTTTTCATTTTGCTGCTTGTCCTACTTTTCTTTAAAAAAATTCAAAACTATTACATCATAACAATGTATAGTACATATGAACATACATATATATGTGATATATTAATTTGTTGTTTCTAACATGCACAAAAATATAATTTATTATCTCTATTTTAATTTATCAGTATCTTCAGTTGAATTTCCAAGGCTGCTTACTATGTCCAATTTTACTTCTTTATCTTTTGTTTAGTGATTTCTAATTTATGTCACAAAGGTAGCTCAGATAAAGTATTATCTTTAACAAATTATCTTTATAATGACAAGTGTACTTTAAGGTATTTGAGGAACATATATTTTCTTTTGTCTGAATATCTGTTTCCCCTCAATGTATCCTTGAACTTTTCTGACAATGTGTTTTAGTTTTCTTTTGGTTAGGAGTCTAAATGCTTCTATTAGTTCTCCACCCTAGATGCTCATTAAATGCATCTGTAAATATATTTAAGAAGTCAGTGCTTGATCATGTAAATTTAGTATTCTGTGAGTAATCCCTGGACATTAAAATCAGTTCATCAGCAGCATTAGATTCTCATAGGAGCATGAATCCTACTGTGAACTGTGCATGAGAGAGATCTAGGTTGTGTGCTCCTTATGAGAATTATCCAGAAACCACTCCTCATCTCTGTTCAGTCTGTGAAAAAAATTCTCCCCCAGAAAACTGGTCCCTGTTGCCAAAAAGATTGGGGACCACTGTCATAGACCATTCATTCTTTACTGTTAATTAAAGAGATTCCATTGTATGAATGTTACACAATTTATCAGCTCTTCTGTTGATTAACATTTGGATTGTTTCTCTGTCTTGTCAATTACAGGTGAAACTACTTCAACTATCAATATAAAAGTGTTCATAAGGATATATATACCAAATCTCCCAAGGCAATAAGCTAAGACAATTGTAGGACCAACCTTGTTTGCTCTCCTCTTCTCAGGGATCACTGTTCTTCATTTCTTAATGGTTAGATCTTAAAAACCATTTTTTCTTATATTTTGTTGTTGTTGTTTTATCAAATGGAAGGATAAATCTGTTCCCTTTTACTTTTTTTTCCCTGAAATAAAGTTTCCCAAAGTTTCTTTTTTTCTGTTTTACAAACGACATATATTTCAATGGTACAGATCAACAGTGGCATTAATTACATTTATATGTTGTGCAAACAACAGATCTATTCTTGTGACTTCTTCAACACCCTAAACAGAAGTTTTGTACCTATTAAACTATGACTTCTCATTACTTCTGGCCCAGATCATGGTAATTTGGTTCACTCTCTGTCTCTACAAATTTTTCTGTTCTGGAAAATTTTTATAAGTTAAATCATGCAATATTTGCCCATTGCTGACTGCCTTTTTCATTTAACATAATATTTTAAGATTCATCTAAATTGTAGCATATGTCAGAACTTCGTTCCTTCTTATGTCTCAATAATAAGAGTTTGTAAGGAATTTAATCAAATTGTATTAACTGAAAATATGTATTTTTTCATTATTTATAATAAAATAATACATTTTACTTGTTATAACCTTCCAACCTTTATTTTTGCTTTGAGAGTAGTGAAATTGCTATTTTTATTGATATTCTCTTTTTTTATGTATTTCATTAAGGATTCTTCTGAATACCTAGACAGCATATTAAAAAGCAGGAACATTACTTTAGTCAAAGCTATTGTTTTTCAATTATTCATGTATGGATGTGAGAGTTGGACCATAAAGAAAGCTGAGCCCCATGGACTGCAGCATGCCCAGGATTCCCTGTCCATCACCAACTCCCAGAGCTTGGTCAAACTCATGTCCATTGAGTTGATGCTGCCATCCAACCATCTCATCCTCTGTTGTCCCCTTCTCCTTCTGCCTTCAATCTTGCCCAGCCTCAGGGTCTTGTCTAAGGAGTTGGCTCTTCTCATCAGGTGGCCAAAGTATTGAGCTTCAGCTTCAGCATCAGTCCTGCCAATGAATATTGAGGATTGATTTCCTTTAAGACTGACTGATTTGATTTCCTTGTAATCCAAGGGACTCTCAAGAGTCTTTCTGAAACATCACAGTTAAAAGTACCAATTTTTTTTGGCTCTCAGCCTTCTTTAGGGTCCAAATCTCACATCTGTACATGACTACTAGAAATTTCATGGCTTCAGTCACCATCTGCAGTGATTTTGGAGCCCAGGTAAATAAAGTCTGTCACTGTTTCCACTGTTTCCTCATCTATTTGCCATGAAGTGATGGGACCAGGTGCCATGATCTTAGTTTTCTGAGTGTTGAGTTTTAAGCCAACTTTTTTCCTCTCCTCTTTCACCTTGATCAAGAGGCTCTTTAGCGCCTCTTCACNTTGTTTCCTCATCTATTTGCCATGAAGTGATGGGACCAGGTGCCATGATCTTAGTTTTCTGAGTGTTGAGTTTTAAGCCAACTTTTTTCCTCTCCTCTTTCACCTTGATCAAGAGGCTCTTTAGCGCCTCTTCACTTTCTGCATCTAGAAAAACTGTATGTAGTTCAAGAAGCAACAGTTAGAACCAGGCATGGAATATTGGACTGGTTCTGACTTGGGATAGAAGTACATCAAGTTTGTATATTGTCACCCTACTTACTTGCCTTGTATGCAGAGCACATCATGCGAAATTCTGGGTTGGATGAAGCACAAGCTGAAATCAACATTGCCTGGAGAAATATCAATAATCTCAGATATGCAGATGACACCACCTCTATGGCAGTTGAGCCACACCACCTCCTTTTTCGAAGATATCAATTCCTCTCCTCTAATCCCTGGCATGATTTTGTATCATTCCTACTTATACTTCACAATATACATATTGATTTGGTACTAAGAATACATTCAATACAGTTTTAGTGAATGGATCAGGAAGATGTTCATGGAAAAATCCAGGGAAATTCTCACATTATACAGTGAACTGTGTACATCTCTTACATTCATTGTGCAATGACATTGTAAAATTCCTATCCATAAACAGAAATAAACTTTAACTTAGGAAGCTTTGAATTAAAAATGAAGCCATCCTAAGTTATGAAAAATATTCATTATGCCTGGTTCCCAAAAGTGGTTCCCTGATGGTTCATATGGTAAAGAATCTGTGTGCAATGCAAGAGACCCAGGTTCAATCCCTGGGTTGGGAAGATCCTCTGGAGAAGGGAATGGCTACCCACTCCAGTATCTTACCTGGGGAATTCCATGGACAGAGGAGCCTGGTAGGCTAGTCAGACATAACACTAAGAGTGGTTCAGGAACCCCCTACGTCTCCACTCTTGTGGCAAATATGAACTCTGATGTCTAGTGCCTGGGTTTCTCCCCTTACCAAATCGATTTCTGGAAGTCTGACCTTTTAAAGATCATGTATATCTGTCATTTTTTGTTTCTTTTTAGTGAAATACTAAGAATAATTGGGGGAGGGAAATTGGAGTGCAGTTCAGGACGGGGAGACACGTGTACGCCCGTGGTTGATTCATGTCTATGTATGGCAAAAGCCACCACCACAATATTGCAGTTAGCCTCCAATTAAATTAAATAAATTAATTTTAAAAAAGAATAATGTCTCTGCTTTATTGAGATTTAATGCAATACCCATATTTCTTTTTCTTAAAGTTTTTTTATTTATGTTTNGTAGGGATTCACGAGTCAAGGGATGTGCGTGGCCTCTAGAAGATGAAGGGCTCCTCTGTTTTTTCAGACAGTAAAGTCTGCCTGCAATGTGGGACACCCGGATTCAATCCCTAGGTCAAGAAGATCCCCTGGAGAAGGTAATGCAAACCCACTTCAGTATTCTCACCTGGAGAATTCCATGGACAGAGGAGCCTGGTGGTCTACAGTTCAGAGTGTCACAAAGAATTGGCCATGACTGAGTGGCTAACACTTTCACTTTCACTAGAAGATGGAAAAGCAACAAAATGGATTCACCCCCTAAAGCTTCAGAAAGTAATACAGCCTTGGAAATAACTTTGATGAGAACAGGAAGAAGCATTTCAGGCTTCTGACCTCTAGAACTGTAAAATAATATATTTATTTTGCTTTTAGCCATCAAGATTGTAATAATGTGTTACAGCAGCCGCAGAAAACTAATGCACTCCTTTATTAGGAGACCATGATGCTGTTTCTATTCCTATGTAGTCATGTCAACTTTAACCCTCTATCCACAGTCCGCAATATATCTGGTTATTTATGTTTCCAGTTTGCGGATGCTTTTGTAAAGGTTGTATCTCGCTTTGTAAAAGAGTAAGTTGGATCATTACTATATTCACTTCCTGTGCTGCTATGGCATTATATAGTCCTTTCTTCTGAGGAGCTGGAGCTCTCTTTACTCACAAAGTTTTCAGTTTGAAAACTGTGTTAAATTAAAAAAAAAAAAAANCGCTCTTTCAACCTTCTTCTAAACCCTCTTAACCCTGTATTTTCCCCTGGACTTGATCCTTACCTTTTTCCTGCCCTAGGAGTATAGGAGTATTCCTTTATTAGCTGCCAAAGGAAGCCTCCTGGATGTCTCATTTTGATTCCAGATTTCAATTAAACACTCCAAGCCTTCCAGTGTTTTCCTTCAATGCCTTGATATCTCCCTGCTAAGCCATCTGCTTCTTTAATTTTTGCAGTGAACACTTCTCAAAATTGCAGAAACATCTGAGATGTCACACCCCTCATATACTCTTCACTTCCACCCACACAGTTTACCAATAGTGGAAACCTGCCAGTTGCCCTGTAACAGTTTTGTATAGAATGTGTGGGGCTATACTGTTGTCTAGCTTCAGCTGGTGATGAGGTTCTCATCACTGCCAGTCTGCTTTCAGACTCTTCAGTTCCAAGGCCTTATTTCAAGGTTTCCTTCAAAGGACCATGCCTGGTCTCTTAAGGTTGGTTCCCTGGGAAACAGATTCTGAGATCCTGAGTTGCTTGAAGATCCAGTTAGTTAAATGCACTCCAAACAATTACCTGCAGGAAAGAGAAACAGGGGGACATACGATGGGAAGAGGGATAATTTTTCACTGTGATGCAATTAAACAGGATCTTCAGCTTGCTGATAAAATGGAGAGCTCTGAGTTCTGTCTCTTGGAGACCTCCCAGTTAAACCACTGTGGCTTGTCCTTCATATTCCCAGTCATAGGTGCATGCCACCCTCGGGAGGTTTTGTAACATTGGGTGAGGGAGCTTCCATAAATTAGGAATCAGCAACAACGCTTGTGTCTATGGTGTCAGGAGCCAGCAATTCAGACAGATGGGCCATGAATGTTTCTGTTTTGGAAGATCTGAAGTGTGCCCCGCACACCATTCTGGTACCAATCGTGCTTTTCCCTGAATCTAGTACAGATGCAAACCATATTTTTATTGTCAATTTACTAAACTAGTTTCTGAGAGTAATGATTGAAGGTGGTGGTGGTTTAATCATTAAGCCCGGTCCAACTCTTTCAACCCTATGGGTTGTAGCCCACCAGGCTTCTGTCTTTATGGGATTTCCCAAGCAACAATACTGGAGTAGGTTGCCATTTCCTTCTCCAGGGGATTTTCCTAACCCTGGGATTGAACTTGGGTTTCCTGCAGTGCAGGTGAATTCTTTACTAGCTGAGCCACCAGGGAAGCCCAATGATTGATATGTCTGTGCTATTCAATAGCATTTTCTGTGTCTGCTCAATCAGTTTTAGATCTATTAAAAATCTTCTGCAGTTTGTCCTCATTCTACATTTTTATCACTATCAATCAGTATTACTCTTAGAGTAAGAATTTTTCTCCAACCAAACTAGGGTGTGTCCAATTTTCCCCTCACTGTCTCCAAACATCTGTTTATACTGCAGTTAGCTCTCTGGGGTATTCTTGTTTTCTATGTTTATATATGTTTAAGATGTCTAACTATAGTTTACAGCTGAGGCACTGACAATGTATCTTACTTCTGAACAATAAAAACTTGAATTATGAAGCCATTGAGGTGATTAATTACAAAGAGAGAAATAAACTCAAACAGGTACAATATTTTTGAAATAAAAACAATAGATCATAATTCACTGGGAGGTGCTGAGTGTTTCAGTGACTAATTCCATCTAATAGGAAAGAAGACGATAGATTAAACCAAGTGAAATATATTTGGTCAGTTTATTTTCCAGGCTGTATAAATGATAGTGGTAGTATGAGTTTGGGATTTGGGATATTTAATTACACTTAAGGGTCTTCTCAGTCGCAAACAAAAACAAAAACAAAAACAAAACAACTCACCTGTTAAAGCAGGAGACGTGAGCATGAGTTCGATCCTTCGGTGGGAAAGATCCCTTGGAGAAGGAAATGGAAACCCACTTCAGTATTCTTGCCTGGAGAATTCCATGGACATTAGAACCTGGCAGGATACAGTCCATGGGGGTCACAAAGAGTCAGCCACCACTTAACAAATAAGCACAAACACAGTTACATTTTAAGAGATAGTAACCACATATAGTGCAATGAGGATAAATAGAAACCCTGTTAGATATTTTAACAGAGTGAATTTTATACAACAATTTGTAAACCCAGAACTGGAGACATGGAAGCATACACAGAAACTACTTAGGTAACCCAGAAATGCTAACTGTACAGAACACCCTTGCATTGCTGATCCTATTTGTGATGCCAATTGTCTTATTGTTTACACTGTGGATACTGTTCGCTGAACCCAGGGTAGGCAAGGTCTGAGCTAAGTCTGCAAGGAAACTGAAGGAGCCTTTGGAACTACTGACACGTTTTTTCTCTCCTGGCTGATGCAGCAGCCCTAGCAGTAGACAAACTATATTCTCTCCTCTCATGACTGACCCAAGGGACACAGCCCTGATGCAGTATTAATGCCTCGGTTTTTTTAGATGGAGCTCAGGTATGGGTACTGCACAAAGTAGCTGGTGACCTAGCAGGTACCTCCTGGTGTGCATGCACAGTGCTACAAACGATCTCAGCTGTTGCATAGTCATTATTTATAAAACATGGGGTGAGAGAGCCTGAACATGGTATCTTGGATAATTTGCTTTCTCCCCAGAAGCCTCTGGGGACTTCCCTGATAGCTCAGATGGTAAAGAATCTGCCTGCAATGCAGGAGACCCCAGTTTGATTCCTGGGTCGGGAAGATCTGCTGGAGAAGGGATGGGCTATCTACTCCAGTATTCTTGGGCTTCCCTTGTGACTCAGCTGGTAGAGAATCTGCCTGCAGTGCGGGAGATCTGGGTTTGACCCCTTGGTTGGGAAGATCCCCTGGAGAAGGAAAAGGCCACTCACTTCAATATTCTGGCCTGGAGAATTCCATGGACTGTGTAGCCCATGGGGTCACAAAGAGATGGACATGACTGAGTGACTTTCACTTTCCACAAGCCTCTATCCCTAGGACTAAAGAATCAAAAGGATATTTTGATATTAGCAAAATCTAGGGGCTCCGTAGAGGTTTCTCAGGAAATTTAGATCCAAAAGTTAGATCCAGATGTCCCAGAAAGCAAACAAAATTCACTTTCTTCTCAGACAGTGGAGATGGTTTGCAGAGTACAGTTAGGCGAAGCACCTTGGCTGTGTTGCCTCTGACCATAACATCAGGAACAGAAGTCAGATGTCATTCCTCTCTCCCTGCCTCCCAGTGTCTCTNTTGGGATATTTAATTACACTTAAGGGTCTTCTCAGTCGCAAACAAAAACAAAAACAAAAACAAAACAACTCACCTGTTAAAGCAGGAGACGTGAGCATGAGTTCGATCCTTCGGTGGGAAAGATCCCTTGGAGAAGGAAATGGAAACCCACTTCAGTATTCTTGCCTGGAGAATTCCATGGACATTAGAACCTGGCAGGATACAGTCCATGGGGGTCACAAAGAGTCAGCCACCACTTAACAAATAAGCACAAACACAGTTACATTTTAAGAGATAGTAACCACATATAGTGCAATGAGGATAAATAGAAACCCTGTTAGATATTTTAACAGAGTGAATTTTATACAACAATTTGTAAACCCAGAACTGGAGACATGGAAGCATACACAGAAACTACTTAGGTAACCCAGAAATGCTAACTGTACAGAACACCCTTGCATTGCTGATCCTATTTGTGATGCCAATTGTCTTATTGTTTACACTGTGGATACTGTTCGCTGAACCCAGGGTAGGCAAGGTCTGAGCTAAGTCTGCAAGGAAACTGAAGGAGCCTTTGGAACTACTGACACGTTTTTTCTCTCCTGGCTGATGCAGCAGCCCTAGCAGTAGACAAACTATATTCTCTCCTCTCATGACTGACCCAAGGGACACAGCCCTGATGCAGTATTAATGCCTCGGTTTTTTTAGATGGAGCTCAGGTATGGGTACTGCACAAAGTAGCTGGTGACCTAGCAGGTACCTCCTGGTGTGCATGCACAGTGCTACAAACGATCTCAGCTGTTGCATAGTCATTATTTATAAAACATGGGGTGAGAGAGCCTGAACATGGTATCTTGGATAATTTGCTTTCTCCCCAGAAGCCTCTGGGGACTTCCCTGATAGCTCAGATGGTAAAGAATCTGCCTGCAATGCAGGAGACCCCAGTTTGATTCCTGGGTCGGGAAGATCTGCTGGAGAAGGGATGGGCTATCTACTCCAGTATTCTTGGGCTTCCCTTGTGACTCAGCTGGTAGAGAATCTGCCTGCAGTGCGGGAGATCTGGGTTTGACCCCTTGGTTGGGAAGATCCCCTGGAGAAGGAAAAGGCCACTCACTTCAATATTCTGGCCTGGAGAATTCCATGGACTGTGTAGCCCATGGGGTCACAAAGAGATGGACATGACTGAGTGACTTTCACTTTCCACAAGCCTCTATCCCTAGGACTAAAGAATCAAAAGGATATTTTGATATTAGCAAAATCTAGGGGCTCCGTAGAGGTTTCTCAGGAAATTTAGATCCAAAAGTTAGATCCAGATGTCCCAGAAAGCAAACAAAATTCACTTTCTTCTCAGACAGTGGAGATGGTTTGCAGAGTACAGTTAGGCGAAGCACCTTGGCTGTGTTGCCTCTGACCATAACATCAGGAACACAAGTCAGATGTCATTCCTCTCTCCCTGCCTCCCAGTGTCTCTCTGTGCCACCTATTAGTAACACTGGCCAGAAGTCAGCTGGGAAAGAGAATGACAATATGCAGAGTCACAGCCTCAGTGTCACAAAGCAGAGTATAGAGAGTAATACTTGGATCAAAGCAAAAAGGAAAGTGAAGTCGCTCAGTCGTGTCTGACTCTTTGCGACCTCATGAACTGTAGCCTACCAGGCTCCTCCATCCATGGAATTTCCAAGCAAGAGTATTGGAGTGGGCTGCCATTTCCTTCTCCAGAGAATCTTCCTGACCCAGGGATCGAACCCAAGTCTTCTGCATTGCAGGCAGATGCTTTACTGTCAAAGGTAGTTTATAATTGGTCCAGGGTTGCAGATCCAGTCTGGTAAAGGACACACACGTGCTGTCTCACAGTCAAGACAGAGTTCAAATAGACACGGTTATTAGTTTTGGCATCTTCTGAATTGTAAACCTTGGGAATAAACTGTTTGAACTTCTGTTCCCTCATAAGGCTATTCTCTTAAATTCCACTTCATGTCTGGCTTTCCTAATTTCATTATCGATCATTTTATGAACTAGCTTTGCAATAAAATAAAATATAGCTTCCTGATTCCCAAAAGATTAATTTATTTTAGTGTCTCTACTCCTTTTACAGGACACATATAGCCACCATGAGTGCACTGCGTTCTTGACCTCACTCTACTTTTTACCTACTAGGAATCTGTACAATAGATTTTTTACTACTTGAGCATGCATTGTTCAACAGCCATAAAGGTTAATGTCCATTATATATTCCACTTTAATTTATTCAAAATACAAGATTTGTATGAATCTGCACAACTCTTATTTTATGAAAAAAAAAAAACATATTTGCCCATGGAGAAGCATTTTAAATAGAGTACATGTTTATGCCAAAAATAATTCCACCCACACATATTTAAACCTTTCATCACAGAATGCATCAAACCTTTAAAGCTGCATTTTCTACAGAAATAGTGTTTTATTAATAAAAAGTTCACAAGGATGAACAACAAATACATTTCCAAAAATGTACCACATGTTGGTACAGATTATAATGTTTGAAAGGGTGAAATTGCCTTCAGAAATATTTCTTGAGTTAAGCAATTGTAAAGAACTGTTTTTCTTACTAAAATCCTAAGAATTTTCTTTTTGGCTTACTGACCACATTTCACAGCTCTTTAGTATGAGTCCTAAAAGCTTAATGGATTTATTTAATTTTAATTGTATATGCATGAAATTGCAGCAAATACAAATAGCCTTTATATATATATATATAAAGGCTATATATATTATTTGGAAATAACTTCTTCCAGGATTAGCAAGACAAAAGGAAACTTAGAACAGACATGATGATTAACATTTTTCTTGTAGCACTTTGTCTATATAGAAGTTTATAAAATTTTATTTTTATAATGTAAATTTTTTTTATAATCTGAATTTTTCATATATCATAGCCAAGACTGCAACATGACATGTTTGCTCAATTCTGGAAGATTTTTCCTTAATCATCGTATTTCCTGATATATGTGCCTGTGCTCTGTCATTCAGTCATGTCTGACTCTTTGCAACCCCATGGACTGTTGGATTTCCCAGGCAAGAATACCTGAGTGGGTTACCATTCGCTTCTCCAGGGGATCTTCCAGACCCAGGGATTGAACCCAAGCCTCCTGCATTGCAGGCAGATCTTTTACCATCTGAGCCACCAGGGAAGCTGAGGCTGTGGGTCTTTGTGACTATTAAGTCCCTGTTCTCTCTGTTCAGTGGCAGGTGCTGTGCGTTCAGCTATTCCCATAATCTGAGAGCAAGAATCCCTCCCTTACCAGTGTGGTGAATAGGAGATGATGAGATGCACAGATTTTGGGAGACTTTTATCACGTATAAATGCACATATACTCTGGAGGGCAAGTGTAGCCCCATCAGTAAGGGTTCAGTGGAAATCAGCTTATTTCCTTACTATTGAACAAAGTAGGAGAAACTAAGTTTTTGTTCCTACAGATGAGAGTCCTAACCTTTACCTCCAAATCCATGAAGATGCAAAGGTGTTTTCTCTTACTACTTTTACTGGCAATTTGCTGCCTGGAACTTGGCAGGCCTATTGGGCCAGAGACCTCTGCAAGCCAATTTGCCTGGAGGAATTATTATTGCTTAAAACTCACCAACAAACAGATCTGAGTATCTATGAATAGCTCAGGCCATTAATGTGTAGTTCATTACTACATTAATGTGTAGTTTCATGTCCAGCATAGAGAAACAGATGTGCAGAAATGGACAGCCCTTGGAGAAATACAAATGACAAAAAAGGTAGATAACTTCAGTACAAACACCAAGAGCAACAACCACAATAATGAGAGTACTTCATGAAAGTCCACTTCAGCACAAGAAATGATAAAAATTTTTCATATTTTCACATAAAAATTATAAGGTTCAGATTTTTTAAAAGAACATACATATACATGAATAACTGAATCATATTGCTGTACATCTGAAACATAACATTGTAAATCAAATATATTTTAATAAATAAATAATAATGTTGAAGCATTTTAGTGGATGAATAGAAAAAATGGATAGTGTGTGTTCGTTGCTCAGTCGTGTCCTGCTCTTTGCAACCCCATGGAATGTACCTCTGTGGAATTCTCCAGGTAAGACTACTGGAGTGGGTTGCCATTCCCTTCAGGGGTTCTGCCTGATCCAGGAATCAAACCAGTGTCTTCTGCATTACAAGCAGATTCTTTACTGTCTGAACAACACAGGAAGCTTCCTAAAGGAAGGATCCAATCCAATGTGCTATGCACAGTCATGTCCAACTTTTTGAGACCCATTTATAGCCTGCCAGGCTTCTCTGTCCATGGGATTATCCAGGCAAGAATGCTGGAGTGGATCTAATCCAATGTGCTATGCACAGTCATGTCCAACTTTCTGAGGCCCATTTATAGCCTGCCAGGCTTCTCTGTCCATGGGATTATCCAGGCAAGAATATTGGAGTGGATTGCCATTCTCTTTTTCAAGGGGTCTTCCCAACTCAGGGATCGAACCCAGTTCTTTGATCTGGGTAAAGAATTGAAGGCAGATTTCTTACCATATGAGCCACTCAATGATAAAATCCTAGTGGTTAATCTCAAAAATCAAACGAAAGGTATATCTCAAAATTCAAAGCAAAATACCCAGAACTGGAAATCAAAAGGGAAGAAACAAGAGAGCCATTCGGCATAATCCCCAGACTTCTGTTTCATGGTGTTTCCAGATCCAGGAAAATTCTCCTGTAAACAGTGAGTTCAGAAAATCAGAACAGCAGAGGAAACAAGGAGGGGAGATAGGAGTAGAAATTTTCTGTTATGAAAGAATCAGCAGATGAAAAAGGCTCACAGAAGTTTCTGGAAGCTTGGTAAGAAAGGACAGATCCAGGCATACCCTGCTGTAGCTACAGAATGCCAAGGACAAAGAAAGTGTCACAGGCTCAGGCAGAACAATAGACATGAAAACAGTATCTACTTTACAGAGATCGGAGAGCTGACCCTCACTGAGCTGGACTGATCAGACAGGTTAGTGGCCAGGGACCATTTTGAATAATAGCCTTTTTACATTATAGAAAGCAGAGAGCTAACCCAAATCAATGACCTTGCTACATGGTCAGGGACAATATGACAGCTGGCCAGCAGAGGCATCGACCTCTAATTCCTTATTCAGGGCTATTAGAATGCAGGCCAGCACTGCAATTGAGAGAAAACCTTGGCTAGCACTGCATTTTCACTAAGCCAGAGCCGAGACCATAGGACGTTACTTAAAGAAATAATAATTTTCATATATTAATCTTTTATTTCTTTAAGGAAATATGTAATTGAGTCAGAATAGAATGGAGTGATTTTATTTTCCTTAAGTAATTTAGTGAAATGAAATTTATAACTGTTTTGGCATCAAAAGTAATAAACTTCTTAGTCCATCTTGTGTTGACAAGTGTGTATCAGATCTCGGACTATTTTGATGGGTTGGAGGCTTTTGAGGAGGTGGTCAGTGCAAAACAGGTGTTCTAAAGAAATGAAAGGGGAGACTAGAAGTTATATAATTTGGTGTCTGTTCCTCCTTTTGAGTATGTTAAGCAGTTTGAATAAGAAACAGGAATCCCAAGTGGCGGTGGCTAAAAGACAAGGAAGGGAAAAGGCTGAGAAAATAGAACAAAAGAAGGTCAGAGGAAGGTCCAAGGACCTGAGTGAGGACCTCAGGCAGAACAAATAGCACTCCTGGCTAGCCCAGTTTATGTGGGGCAGGCCCGGGGGAGGAAAGACACATACAAAAAGAGGAGCCAGCGCGTGCTCTCTCTGTCTCTCGCATGTGCTGGCACGCTCCCTACTCTCTTCTCTTAGCGTCTTTGGGTCGGCATGCCCTCACACCTCGAGGATGGATTCTCTTGTTATTAAAAAATAAAGCTGTAACACTGATTTGTCTAAGAGCTATAACAAGGTCTGTCTAAGACCTGAGAGCCGTGACACACCAAGGGCTTTAATGTCCATCACTCCAAATCTTTGTTGTGACGGGACAGAACCGAGGAGCATACACTCACCTGACAAGTATGACATCCAGATAGCAGAAAGTTTTAGAACAGATAAGAGGAGGCAGAGGAATGTACTTTTTTTTTTTTTCCTAGTCACTGCATGCTCATTCTATACAGCTGAATTTTATCTACCTGTATCTGTTGAATACACTTAACTTTTTGTTGCTATCATTTGATGAAGATGTAACTTGTTCTGAAAATTTTCTAGAATTCTAGCTCTGAGAGGTTTACGCTCTTTAATTGTTGTAGTAGCAGTAGTATAATGGCAAGTTCCCTTCTGATGTTTCTTTTTGGCAATACAAAATGTGCTTGTTTGGGAAGTTTTCAAAGAGAGAAACAACGTCTAGTGTGAGTCTTAGTAGATGAATTTTATTTGGGATATAAATATTTGCTTGCACATTTTTTTTTTTCTATTTCAGAGGTTGTGACTAAGTTATTTCCCCATTTTATGTCTCTGAATGTTAGAGAAAACTTTGGAGAACCAGGCATCTGAGGGCTTCGAAAACACTTTGGTTTAGTGCAATAAGAAAGCTTAGTGAGAAACATATGCAAAAGCATGATTAGTCTTATTAGTATGCAGATATACCTAATAAAAGAATAATACAATGCTATTTTTCATTCAGTAGATTGTCAAATATTGTTTTAAATAAGAAGAGTTGGCTTTGGAAATGTGGATGTTTGTACACTGCTATAGTTTATAAGATAGCTTGGTAAAATATTTCTGGATAGTTATTTAACAAAACTTAGTACTAATTTGTGACTGAGCTATTCCAATTATACGAATTAATCTTTAGGCAATCTGTCAATCATATCAATATCCGATTATAGAGAATTCTTACTGAGCTTTGTTTTGTAATACCCTCAAAAGAAAAATAATCCAAATATCTTACAATATGTTAATAATAACACATTTTCACATATTCAGTTTTGCAATGCAATTAAGAATAAAAATGATGATTTCAAATGTGTTCTTACATTTATTGACACACAAAGATGAACATTACTTATTATTATATATGCATATATTATTATATATAAATGATTTTAGTATAAAATGCAAATACATTTCACATATGGTTTTACATAAATGATACATATGTATAATTTATATACACATTTTCGTACAGTTCATGCAGTAATAACCTCTTTACCATATTTTTCTCTACTATTAAAATTTATCAAAATATTAATATACTGTTTTTCTACAAGAAATTTATTTTTTTCCAGTTTTGTTGAGGTGCAATTGCAAGTAAAATTTTACACATTTAGTGAGTACAATGTGATGGTCTGATATGTATGTATATATGTATAAATATAGTGAATTAACTAACTCACTTATTCTTTCTTTAACTCATGGTATTTAAAAAATGTATTCCATAAACATTTATGATCCCAGTTTATGTGCCAAACACATATGGTAGTGAGAAAACTGGACAAAATATCTGTCCTCATAAAGTTTATATTTTAGTAGAAGGAAATAATAGAAATATTTTTAATAAATAAAGTCAGTGTTAGTTTAAAACTTATTGATCTATATTTAAAGGAAATGTTAAAAAAATTAACAGCAAATAATCTAAACAATCAGGAAAATGCAGCTAATAGTACTAAAATGATTCCAGGACACATGGTTAATATGACATAGAAAGTGAATGTGTTAGTGGCTTAGTCATGTCCAACTCTTTGCGATGCCATGGACCGTAGCCTGCCAGGCTCCTCTGTCCATGGGATTCTCCAGGCAAGAATACGGGAGAGGATTGCCATTTCCTTCTCCAGCGTATCTTCCCGACCCAGGGATCGAACGCGGTGTACTGTTACTAATAAGAAACAGGGCATGGAGTAAACAAATGTAACGCTGTAAGAAAACTATGGATGCTGAGAGTGGGATGAAATGAGAGCAAGAACCACAGTCTGCTAAGAGTTTTAGCACATTTTACTGTATGCCTAAATTTATCAAGATTTTAACTTTCAAATACAATAAGCCGCACAGATAGAAATCATAGATAAAAGATTTCACATAGCCAGCAGATTTTACCTTGAAGGGCAGAGTCTATGTATAAATTAAGGCGCAGCAAGCAAAAATTAGTTCATTTTTTAATTTGCAAATTTATTATTAATAGAAAAAAAAATCCAGTATCTTGAAGGTTTATGCAGAAAAGAAGCTGAATGTCTTCTATTTCAGATGATTCTGGAGGACTCTCTAAGGTTTAAATCCTTTCCAAGATTGATTTATATTACACTCTATGTGTGCTCAGCCGTGTCCACCTGTGCAGCTCCTTGGAGTGTAGCTCACAAGGTTCTTCTGTCCATGGAATCTTCAAGGCAAGAATACTAGAGTGGGTTGCCATTTACTGCTCCAGAGGATATTCCCCATCCAGGGATCAAACTCAGATATCTGGCATCTCTGCATTGACAAGCAGATTCTCTACCACTGCACCACCTGGGAAGCCATATTATACCCTATAGTCCAAGCAAAACAAACATCACTAGAATCCCACTTCTTGAACTATATTTGGAAATTTGATTTCAATCTCCAGATGTTTATAAGCCACACAGATAGAAATCATAGATAAAAGATTTCACATAGCCAGCAGATTTTACCTTGAAGGGCAGAGTCTATGTATAAATTAAGGCGCAGCAAGCAAAAATTAGTTCATTTTTTAATTTGCAAATTTATTATTAATAGAAAAAAAAATCCAGTATCTTGAAGGTTTATGCAGAAAAGAAGCTGAATGTCTTCTATTTCAGATGATTCTGGAGGAC
Organism: Oreotragus oreotragus; assembly: GCA_006410675.1. Classification (NCBI taxonomy): domain Eukaryota; kingdom Metazoa; phylum Chordata; class Mammalia; order Artiodactyla; family Bovidae; genus Oreotragus; species Oreotragus oreotragus. The sequence continues at coordinate 364,751 of SJYX01024234.1, read as the reverse complement.
TCTCTAAGGTTTAAATCCTTTCCAAGATTGATTTATATTACACTCTATGTGTGCTCAGCCGTGTCCACCTCTGCAGCTCCTTGGAGTGTAGCTCACAAGGTTCTTCTGTCCATGGAATCTTCAAGGCAAGAATACTAGAGTGGGTTGCCATTTACTGCTCCAGAGGATATTCCCCATCCAGGGATCAAACTCAGATATCTGGCATCTCTGCATTGACAAGCAGATTCTCTACCACTGCACCACCTGGGAAGCCATATTATACCCTATAGTCCAAGCAAAACAAACATCACTAGAATCCCACTTCTTGAACTATATTTGGAAATTTGATTTCAATCTCCAGATGTTTGGATTAGGGTATTTCTGGTGGCACAAAAACAAAAACAAGAACTGCTTTTGGTTGTTCTAGCTAGATCCTAATGTCTGCTAAGAACTTGCTTGATATTTTACATGCATGAACTTATATGCAGTTAAGGAAAAAAATCAGTTCTAAGGGGTGGATACCACAGTGTACATGTCTCCACACAATGTAGACATACTATATTTAATAATGCCTGTGTGAAGTTTCCTCTTGTATGATTATAACATCAATTTGTTAAATTCTACATTAAAAGATGCCAGTCTATGTTCAATGCAGGATGCAGGATGCTTGGGGCTGGTGTATGGGGATGATCTGGAGGGAAGATGTGGGGTGGGAGGTGGGAGGGGGGTTCATGTTTGGGAGTTCGTGTAAAAAAATAAATAAATACAAAAAAAAATAAAAAAAAATAAAAGATGGAGAGTTTCAGTTTTCTAAGACCTAGAAATTCCTGTTTCAGGAAAAATAATTTAAATGTATATTATTCCTATGGTTAAAGATCTCAACCAGGTGAAGTTTTGAAATAGGAAATTATATACAGCATTGAAGGGTAATTAAAAACAAAGTCTCCTACCAAATCAGAAAAACCTCTGCAAAGGGAGAAGAAAAATAAATTTTCATTACTAAATAAGCTTTAAATCAGGATTTGATGTGAAATCACAGGCAATCCTCCAAAGAGATTGAGAAGTCAGAAAGGAATCTTACTGTTTTATACAGCCAAGCAGACACAAGCCATTAAACACAGATTCAAAAATGAATGATAACTAATTCTCCAGTAAAAGGAAATAACAATACCATTTGTCATATGTGGTACATCCCAAATTCACCTGGTAATTAGGATGACCATTTGTATCAACTAATTGGCTTTTTCCAAAGGGAAAATAAACTTCTCATATCTCTATGCCAGAACTTAAAGACAGGCACCCACCCAAATTAGCCTCCTCCTTTACCAAAGAAACTGAGAGATGGGGGTACCCGTTTTCTTGATGATAACATTTCAAGGAAATGGTTCCTCGGGTCTTGAAGAAACACTGGTAGTTTGTAAAACTAAGAGGTTTATTTAGCTGGCAAAAATGTTTAAATACATCTCAGAGAACCAGAGGAAGACCTTAAAATTGCAAGTTTTCCAAGGTAAATGTTCAAAGAAAATGATGTCTATTTCTTTTTCTTTCTACCAGAAAGAATAGTTCTTCTTTTTTTGTTTGTTTGTTTTTAAATACTGTATTTACCTTTACAGTATCAATGTATTTGTGTGTGCTAAGTCACTACAGTTGTGCCCAGCTCCTTGCAACCCTATGGACTGTAGCCCACCAGGCTCCTCTGTCCATGGGATTCTCCAGGCAAGAAAACTGGAGTGGATTGCCATTTCCTCCTCCAGGAGAAGGGAAATGCTTTCCTTTCTCTCCCTGCTGGAGATGGGAAAGACTACCCACTCCAGTATTATGGCCTGGAGAATTCAATGGACTATATAGTCCATGGGGTCACAAAGAGTCCGACATGACTGAGTAATTTTCACCGCTCCAGGGAATCTTCCCGATCCAAGGATCGAACCCACGTCTCTTATGTCTCCTGCATTGGCAGATGGGTTCTTTACCACTAGTACCACCTGGGAAGCCCTACAGTGTCCATATTTTTATATTATGTATACAGTAATGAATATATCACTTTAATAAACAGAAGATGAGAAATTTAATGCATACTTGTAATAAGCAAGTATGTTTCTTGTTAACAAATCATAAAGAAAGAAATTAATTGAGGAAATATTGATTCTGACAGGAAAGATTATAGCTGATAGGAAATATTTATATTGAAGTCAATAGTTACAACTTCTTTTATAAGAATTGCATGTTCAATCAGCAGTCAAGCAAGAACATCAATGTTTGGCCATCTTTAGTTTCTTTTTGTATAAATATAATATCAAACTAGAAGCATTTTTATGACTTTAATTTTTTAGTAAAAAATAGTAACAAAAATCAGATGCCATAGATAATTTAATTAGGAAACTGAATTGTGTTGACAAGAAGTATGAGAGTAGATAGTAATGCATGTGGTAATAATTTTTGAAATTGTTCCTTGCAAAAGATAATCATAAATTAGAAGCAGGCAAGGGAAAACCTTAACTTGCAATTTAGACTTATAATGGTAGTGTTTCCAAGTAATCTTATAAAGAGTAATGTAGATATTCTTTACTGAAATTGGATTCCCTGTCTTCACATTCACTGAACAAATTTGAAATCAAAGTGACATACAAAACCCTAAATGTGGTACTTTTTTCTTTTGGATTTTAAGGTGGAAATGATTGTTCCTTTTCCTTGGAACTTTACACAGAACATTCCTCATGGTAAGTAATCTAATAAGTGACATTTTGGGGCTCATGTTTTGCTTTACAATTTTAAAAGGAGTGACATTTAGGAAGCAATTTTTCATGAGCTAACAAAATTGGATATAGAACAAGCATGAAGCAGTTTAATTATAAAGGACTCACTGCCTCACTGAAGCAGCAAGAAAGGGGAAAGGAAACCATAGAACACTGATTTTACATTCATTTTATATAATTTTGAGGTCACTTTTGTGATCTTACATTATTCATTTATCAGCATCAAAATTTTGAAAGCAGCAGATGTTTATAAAATTTACAGTGTTTATAAAATAAGACAAATGCATATCATATAAATTTTATAATAGTTCCTGGTTAGAATAAGTGCTCCAACAATGGTAAATATTCTGTTACCATTTAAGTTTCCACATCACATTACAGCTTCAAAAAGATTCAGGAAATGTGCACAGTAACACTGATCCCTGAAAGAAAATTTTATAGTTTAAAGAAAGTTGAATATGTCCAACATATTTTTGAAAANAGATGTGTATAAGAGACAGAGACAAATGCATATCATATAAATTTTATAATAGTTCCTGGTTAGAATAAGTGCTCCAACAATGGTAAATATTCTGTTACCATTTAAGTTTCCACATCACATTACAGCTTCAAAAAGATTCAGGAAATGTGCACAGTAACACTGATCCCTGAAAGAAAATTTTATAGTTTAAAGAAAGTTGAATATGTCCAACATATTTTTGAAAAATTTTAATCTAATTAATATTTTGTTAAACTATATAATAAAGTACATAAAGCAACAAAAAGGAAAATAGAAGTCTGCCTATAGTAATCTGCACCACACATTATAACAAGAGAAAAACTGAATGTGGGAAAAAGAACAGTAAAAATTAAAAAAAAAATAGATAAACTGAAGAATAAAGTTTAGTGTGAAAAATGCATTATTGTTTAGTCACTAAGCTTTGTCTGACTGATTTGCCACTCTATGGACTGTAATCTGCCAGGCTCCTCTGTCCATGGGATTTCTCAAGGAAGAATACCATTTGCTTTAGCAAGAGTAGCATATTCAGCTTTAAGTTTTCTAGTAAAATACAAACAAAAATGCACATTTTAAAATGTGTTAATTTACTTAAAATAACAACAAGGGAAACCGATATATATATATGTGTATATATGTTACATATATATATTTTTTTTTTCCCCGTTATTGAGATCTAAAAAGAAGTTTCTTAATTAGGTCTTGAAAATGGACAGTTGTTTTAGATCAGGAAAAGCATGCTATTGTCTTTATTATCAGTAAGTGATTTTATTCAGTAAGGTACCTCCTTTGTGAAATAAAATGAAATCACTTATACCAAGGGGTTTTTTAATGGATAATTTTAAATGGATCCAAGAGGCCATTAGAACTGAAAGTGAAAGTCATTCAGTCGTGTCCGACTCTTTGTGACCCGATGGACTGTATAGTCTATGGAATTCTCAAGGCCAGAATACTGGAGTGGATAGCCTTTCCCTACTTCAGGGAATCTTCCCAACCATGGGATCTAACCCAGGTCTCCTGCCTTTCAGGCAGATTCTTCACCAGCTAAACTGCCATTAAAGAGGTATTAAAGCATGTCTTCACCTGGTGGAAACGTGAACTTTTTTAAAATATAAATTTATTTATTTTAATTGGAGGTTAATTACTTTACAATATTGTATTGGTTTTGCCATACATCCATATGAATCTGCCACAGGTATACACGTGTTCCCCATCCTGAACCCCTCTCCCTCCTCCCTCCCTGTACCATCCCTCTGGGTAGTCTCAGTGCGCCAGCCCCAAGCATCCAGTATCATGTATCGAACCTGGACTGGCGATTCCTTTCATATATGATATTATACATGTTTCAATGCCATTCTTCCAAATTATCCCACCCTTGCCCTCTCCCACAGAGTCCAAAAGACTGTTCTATACATCTGTGCCTCTTTTGAACTAGACCAAACCACAAATATTTGAAGAACTCTGAAAGAACACTTGCAAATTGTCAGAGCAGTGGACTTTTCCTCCCTTACTCAATCCTGGTGAGTCCTCACTAGCTTCTGCCTTCAACTCCAATTAAAAGTTTTGTACTGCAAACCTCCCTGCTTTGTCTTTAAAAGCTCCTGACTTGGTCCTTATTGGGACACTGTTTAGGTTGGCATTCAAATCTGTATAACCTGAATTGCAATTATTTGATCCCAAGTTAATGCTTTCTGCTTTATTATTGCTTCCTAGATTTATTTAGGATAATGTATTTTAAAAATATTCTCTTTTGAAGTTAATATATACTACCAAAGCAAAGAACAATAATTCTCTAATGAACTAAAATAGAGGTTTACATATTCCAGTTTTTGTATATATATACAATGGACATGAGTCTGAGTGAACTCCGGGAGCTGGTAATGGACAGGGAGGCCTGGCGTGCTGCAATTCATGAGGTCGCAAAGAGTCGGACACGACTGAGCGACTGAGCTGAACTGATATGTGTGTGTGTGCGTGTGTGTGTGTAGTTTCCAAATATATGGGTTTCCCAGATGCTCAGCAGGTAAAGAATCTGCCTATAATGCAGGAGACATGGTTTGAACCTTGCGTCAGGAAAATGGATACCTTGGAGGAGGAAATGGCAAGCCACTCCACTGTTTTTGTTAGGATAATCCTATAGACAGAGGAGCCTGGTGGGCTACATGAGTTGCCTAGAGGTCTAAGTTGTTGTTCAAAATTATTGAAAGGATAGTGACTTTCATTTTCTAAAATGGTCTAATTATTTGAATTATATAGAAAGATCTTACAGTTTAATTTTTTTTCTTATCAAGCACATTTTGTAATTTATTTTAAACTAACTTTATAAGTTACACTTTGAAAAGTTGTATTTTTGAAGTTGAATTAATTTCATGTAGGCTAGAGTCATACATTTTGTTATTTTGCCAGCTCATTTTTGACTTTAGAACACAATTATTAAAAAAGCTGTCAGCAATATATATTTTTATCAAGAATCTAATTTTAGAAAAGCTGTACAAAAATACATGTATTCAAGGACTAAATTCACTTATGATGTTAGCATGGATATGTTTTACAAATATGCTTATGATGTTTTTGAAAGTTTGCCTAATCTGAATGGAATGGAAACAATACGAATGCTTTCACAAGTTAGCAAAAAATTTGAGAGAAGATTCTGAAGGTCTTTTAAAATAAGAAATGTGCTCCTTTGTCCAAAATGTTTCAGAGATGGTTCTTTAGTTTATTTTTAGAATTATGCCTCTAGAATTCCATTTAGAATGACTCTCATTCAAATACAGATAAGAAAGGGAGCCTAAAGGGAAGATATAAGTGACTCACCGACATAAATAGCCTGGAGAATACTTAGCTGAATCATACATAATAAACTTGAGTGAATAGAATAGAAAGGGCTAATAGGGGAAATATTGAATTATATTAATATAAAATGTCTATTTTCAGTCTATGAACTGAACTGAACTGAAAGTCGCTCAGTCGTGTCCGACTCTTTGCAACCCCACAGACTGTACAGTCCATGGGATTCTCCAGGCCAGAATACTGGAGTGGGTAGCCTATTCCTTCTCCAGGGGATCTTCCCAACCCAGGAATTGAACCAGTGTCTCCTGCATTGCAGGCAGATTCTTTACCAACTGAGCTATCAGGGAAGTCATGGATGAAATAATGCATTGAAATAACAGGAAGAATTAATGACAATAATTTGGAAAAAGAAAGAGCTTATTATACAATGTTTTCCAGGGAGAATAATGATTATTACATACAGTAATTGGTTAATTTTATACATATGCACACAAATGAACCATATACAGACACATTTCAAAGATTAATTCTAAGATTCTCCTTCTTGGACTCTTCTAAAACAGTGAAACATTCCCCTACTTTTCAACTTTCAATCCTGAAACTTTACTTTTATTTGCTACTAAGAATTGAAATGGTTAATTTATGAGTCAGTGTTATCTTAAATTATCTTTCAATTTTGCTACAATAGCTACAGTCTTTTAATCGTCCACATATTCTTCCATTCTATTTTGCTTTCTGAACAGGAAAAGCGTGTTCACAACACATTATATTTGAGTTTTATCCATTATGTCTTGACAATGAACACTATCTTCCACAAAATAGTGTCATTTATTTCATTCCAATGAGCATTTTATTAACTGAAAGTATTTAATGATAAAATCAAGTGCTTTGAGATTTCCATTGATCATATGCTGCTGTCTTATTCTCATGAACAATTCATATTACTTCCACTGACAAACTGGCAATGTCGTAATTCATCCAGACTCAACCACTCTGAATACCAATCTAAGAAGCAATTGTGTCAGTTCTAATAATAAATAGATTGTTTTCAAAGAACTCAGGGATATCTTTAAAAAAAAATTGTTACTTTTTATCACAAAGACTTTTCAAACTTGTTTCATGAAAATGATAGTAAAATGTGAATATCTTGTAATATTGAAAAAAATGGGTGTCATAACTTTTGAAAGATAAAGTGTTTCAAATTTAAGGGATTTAGGACTTGGGAAAGAGATAAAATGATCCTGGCCTTAGGGAACTCATTAATTCTACATAGGTCTAGTATCATATGTCCTTAAGAACTTACTTCAAATCTCCTAGCTTAAGATCTTCCTTTATTATTAGAATAATATATCATTTGATGAGCATTAATCCTGGATTCTCAAAATTGTTTGCCAATATGTCCCCAAACTGACCAGTATCAGAAAATTAAAGGTAAAATGGAGTTGCATTAAATGGCACTTGTATAGCTAATTTGGTGAGAAATTGATGGGAATTGAAGGAAATAACAAATTTCAAAATATTTTATAAAAGCCCATTTTTTCCATATTCTAATTATATTAATTCCAAGGTAATCATAATATTAATATAAAAATACCTCCTATTAACACAGATAACTTTAAATAATTGAATATTATAATTCCTTATATGTTTTGTGAGAAGACACATGTTTACAAAATTATATAATTAAAAGGCTATAGAAAAATTAATATTTAGAACATTTCAAGTCTTTGAATATGTACAAAATAGTGGAATGATATTAAATATTTAATGATAATGTTATAAGTCTGAGTCAATAATTTTCTTTCAAACTTCAGATTTATCTATGTAACTAGATAGTTACCAGAAAATTTGTGGTTAATAGTTGTAAAACTGCCCTGTTTTATAACATATAACAGTAAACTGTGTTTATTTGACTTATTTTGCTTTTATCAACAACCAGCTGTTTTTCTTTCTCACCTAAACCTACTTTGTTATCCTACCAACATAATAACATTATTTTGTGGAAAGTTCTTCTGTTTGCACTTTTACTTTCTAATGCCTATCTAGAGATCAGAATAATCTTATTTAATTGGAAATCAAATCACATGCTATCTGTCTAAAATTCTTCCAATGACTTCTGTTTCTTTAAAATGACCTTCAGAAATTAAGATATTCCTATCAGTCTTCAGTATTCTAATTTCACTTAATTATATTATTTTCCACTTTAACTATATTTAAGCAACATTTTCTCTTTCAGTTCCTTGACTACAGAAAGCACATTCCTAACTCAGAACCTTTGTACTTACTGACTCAGCTGTGAGGTTTTTTTCCTTGAATCTTTGAATAACTTGATATTTGACTTCTAGTCACGTGGTGGCTATCTGAATTCCTCACAGAAATGCCAATTTGCTATATTTTAGCTTTAAGAAGATGATATTTTCCACCTCTGCTGATTTATTTCATTCACTTGTTTAATTTTATTTATAGAATTTCAATTAAAATCTTTATATTTACATGTTTAATTGGTTTTTAATTGCTTCCTCTACTAGCACATAAAGCAAGTATGTGAGAAGTGATCTTATTGTATTATTTGTCGTGCCATTCCCAATATTTAGAATATCACACATGAGAGATACTCAATAATTTTTTTTTAATAAATGGATGGATCAAAAGCAAGTAACAATTTTTTGTGTGTGGAAAAAAAGGTACACTGAAAAATTTAATGTAAATTTCCAATCTCTTTTGATGCTTCTTTCTATTTTTTTCTTGTCCTTTTTATGTCTTTGCTGATTCTAGACCAATTTTTATAGTTTTCACCTATTTTAAGAATATAAAAAGAAATTCATTATAGTGACAGTGTTTTAAATGTAAGAGAATACTTGGTAAGGGAGAAAAAAGAACAAAGGAAAACACCAGTATGGAGTGTATCATAATTTATATCCTGAGGAAAACAGAAACAGAAATAAGCAAAATTGACTGGATGTTATTTAAAAAATGAGGACTGGAATTTACAAGCTTGAAATGGGTCAGCTACTAAACACCAATATCAGATGTTACACCATGGGGATTAAGCAAGCTGCAGGGAAGGGGCTAGAGGATATGTTTAATTCACAGACTCCTTGAAGGTGTTATAAGCCAGCCATGGTAAAACAAAAAAACAAAGTAAATTTAAAAAAAAATCAATAACAACAAAGCAGTTATGAGAGAAAAAAAATAGGGAAGAAAGATAATGGGGAAAAAAAATCCAAAATGGGAAGGAACTTGTAGACAAATCTTTGTTCATAGATCATGAGATATTTAGAAAATTCACATATATGGTGAAAAGATTTCAATAAGAATGTCAAGATAATTCAATGGAGAAAGGACAGGCTCTTCAACATAAAGTTCTGGAAAAACAGTATATTCACATACAAAAGAATGAAGTTGGACTTGTACTAGCACAATATAAAAAAGTTGACTTATAATGGATGGAAGGTTTAAAGTTTAAGAGAAGAGCTATAAAACATTTAGCATAAAACATAAGGCAAAAACTTCACTACATTGATTTCCCAAAGATTTCCTGGATATGACAACAAAGACAGAGATGACAAAAGAGAAAATGGACAAATTTAGCTTCATAAAAATTAAAAAAAAGAAAAACTTTTGTGCATTACATAGAGTCTTCAGAATGTGAGAAAATATTTATATACCATGTAACTGATAAGGGACTATATCCAGAATGTACAAAGCACATTTAAAACCCAACAACAAGAAAATAATTTGACTCTAGAATGGGCAAATAACTTGAATAGGCATTTCATTAAATAGGATGTTTGCATTATCAATAGACCCATGTAGAGATGTTTAATGGTATTAGAAAAATCCATTAAAAACTGAAGAAATACTACCTCAAACCTGTTAGAACAGTTACTATCAAAATAACAACAACAAAAAAATAACAAGTATTGATGAGAATCAAGAAAAACTGGAAATCTAATAGACTCTTCCTAGAAATTTAAGGTGATACAGATGCTGTGAAAAACACTATGGCATGGGAGCTCCTCAGTTCTGTCCAGTTCAGTCGATCAGTCGCGTGTGACTCATTGCGATGCCTTGGACTGCAGTACTCCAGGCTTCCCTGTCCATCACCAACTCCTGGAGTTTACTCAAACTCATGTTCGTCGAATTGGTGATGCCATCCAACCACCTCATCCTCTGTCATCCCCTTCTCCAGCCTTCAATCTTTCCTAGTATAGGGGTCTTTTCCAATGAGTCAGTTTGCATCAGGTGGCCAAAGTATTGGAGTTTCAGCATCAGTCCTTCCAATGAATATTCAGGACTGATTTCCTTTAGGGTGGACTGGTTGTTTCTCCTCGCTGTCCAAAGGACTCTCAAGAGTCTTCTCCAACACCACAGTTCAAAAGCATCAATTCTTTGGTGCTCAGCTTTCTTTATGTCCAAATCTTACATCCATACATGACTACTGGAAAAATCATAGCTTTGACTAGACAGACACTTGTTGGCAAAGTAATGTCTTTGCTTTTTAATATGCTATCTAGGTTGGTCATAGCTTTTCTTCCAAGGAGCAAGCATCTTTTAATTTCATGCCTGTAGTCAACATCTGCAGTGATTCTGGACCCCCCAAAATAAAGTGTGACACTGTTTCCATTGTTTCCACATCTATTTTCCATGAAATGATGGGACCAGATATCATGATCTTAGTTTTCTGAATGTTGAGTTTTAAGCCAGCTTTTTCACTCTCCTCTTTCACTTTCATCAAGAGGCTCTTTAGTATTCCACTTTCTGCCATGACGGTGGTGTCATCTGCATATCTGCATTACTGATATTTCTTGCAGGAATCTTGATTCCAGCTTGTGCTTCATCCAGCCCAGTGTTTCTTATGGTGTACTCTGCATAGAAGTTAAATAAGCAGGGTGACAATATACAGCCTTGACCTACTCCTTTCCCGATTGATTCGGAACCATTCTGTTGTTCCATGTCCAGTTCTAACTGTTGCTTCTTGACCTGCATACAGATTTCTCAGGAGGCAGATAAGGTGGTCTGGTATTCCCATCTCTTGAAGAATTTTCCAGTTTGCTGTGATCCACATAGTCAAAGGCTTTGGCATAGTCAATAAAGAAGAAATATATGTTTTTCTGGAACTCCCTTACTTTTTAGACGATCCAATGGATGTTGACAATTTGATCTCTGGTTCCTTTGCCTTTTCTAAATCCAGTTTGAACATTTGGAAGTTCTCGGTTCATGTACTTGTTGAAACCTCGCCTGGAGAATTTTAAAGTACTAAAAATAGTTTTATCATGTAATTCTGCAATGCCACTTCTGGATATGACATAAAACCTTGAAAACAAGGTCTCAATGAGAAATGTGTACACCCATTTTTATAGCAAGTATATTCACAGTAGCTAAAGCCTGGAAGCAGCCCAAATGACCATTAGCAAATGAATGAATAGGCAAAATGAGGTATGTAATGCAAAGGAATGTTATCTAGCCTTATATATGCTACAACATGATCAAGGACATCATGATAAGTAAAATAAGCCAGTCACAAATAAACAAACACCGTATGAACCCACTTTTATGAGATACTTAGAGTAGTCAAAATCAGAGACAGAGATTAGAATAACTTCTCAGGACTGAGGGGATGGTGGAATAAAAGTGATTTTTTAGTGTGTCTATATTAATAATTTCAGTTTTGCAAGATGAAAATAATCCTGAAAATGGTGGTGATGGTTGCACAACAATGTGAATGTAGTTAATACCTCACAAATGTATACTTACAGTGATTAAGATGATGAATAATGTTTTGCATATATTTTATCACATTAAAAATTGGAAAAAAAAATAAATGAAATCAGCACTGATTTTTGGAAAATACCAATAGCTTTTATTCAAATTTAGCTAGAAGAAAAGAAAAAAAAAAAAAGGCAGAGAAATGCAAACTCCCCATTATGGAAGAAAAGAAGGCACAACTACAGATTTGATTACCTGATGATATTGGTTGATGGGCTTCCCTGTTGGCTCAGATGGTAAAGAATCCACCACTATACTGGAGACCTGGGTTCAACTCCTGGGTTTGGAAGATCCCCAGGAGGAGGGCATGGCAACCACCTCCAGTATTCTTGCCTGGAGAACTGGCATGGATGGAAGAGCCTGCTGGGCTACAGTCCCTGGGGTCACAAGAGTCGGACATGACAGAGCAACTAAGCCCAGTACACAGCACACTGGCATGTCATGAGGCTTCCCTGGTGGCTCAGATGGTAAAGAATCTGCCCACAATGTGGGAAACTGGAGTTCGGGCCCCGGGTCAGGAATATCCCCTGGGGAAGCGAATGGCTAGCCACTCCAGAATTCTTGCCTGGAGAGTACCATGAACAGAGGAGCCTGGTGGGGCCACAGTCCATGGGATCACAAAGAGCCAGACATGGCTGAGTGCCTGACACTTTCACTTTCATTCAGTTCAGTTCATTCACTCAGTCGTGTCCGACTCTGCATCATGCCAGGCCTCCCTGTCCATCACCAACTTCCGGAGTTCACTCAAACTCACCATCGAGTCAGTGATGCCATCCAGCCATCTCATCCTCTGTCATCCCCTTCTTCTCCTGTCCCCAATCCCTCTCAGCATCAGAGTCTTTTCTAATGACTCAACTCTTCGCATGAGGTGGCCAAAGTACTGGAGTTTCAGCTTGAGCATCATTCCTTCCAAAGAACACGCAGGGCTGATATCCTTTAGAATGGACTGGTCGGATCTCCTCCCAGTCCAAGGGACTCTCAAGAGTCTTCTCCAACACTACAGTTCAAAAGCATCAATTCTTCGGCACTCAGCCTTCTTCACAGTCAAACTCTAACATCCATACATGACTACTGGAAAAACTGTAGCCTTGACTAGATGGACCTTTGTTGGCAAGGTAATGTCTCTGCTTTTGAACATGCTATCTAGGTTGGCCATAACTTTCCTTCCAAGGAGTAAGCGTCTTTTAATTTCATAGCTGCAATCACCATCTGCAGTGATTTTGGACCCCCCCAAAATAAAGTCTGACACTGTTTACACTGTTTCCCCATCTATTTGCCATGAAGTGGTGGGACCAGATGCCATGATCTTTATTTTCTGAATATTGAACTTTAAGCCAACCTTTTCACTCTCCTCTTTCACTTTCATCAAGAGGTTTTTTAGTACCTCTTCACTTTCTGCCATAAGGGTGGTGTCATCTGCATATCTGAGGTTGATTCCAGCTTGTGCTTCTTCCAGCCCAGCATTTCTCATGATGTAGTCTACATAGAAGTTAAATAAGCAGGGTGACAATATACAGCCTTGATGTCCTCTTTTCCCTATTTGGAACCAGTCTGTTGTTCCATGTCCAGTTCTAACTGTTGCTTCCTGACCTGTATATAGGTTTCTCAAGAGGCAGGTCAGGTGGTCTGGTATTCCCATCTCTTTCAGAGTTTTCCAGTTTATTGTGATGCACACAGTCAAAGGCTTTGGCATAGTCAATGAAGCAGAAATAGATGTTTTTCTGGAACTCTCTTGCTTTTTCCATGATCCAGCGGATGTTGGCAATTTGATCTCTGGTTCTTCTGCCTTTTCTAAAACCAGCTTGAACATCAGGAAGTTCACATTACCAGCATTACCCTATACCAAAACAAATAAATAAAGAAAAACTTGTGAGAAGAAAGCACAACAGAAATCTACAACCAACGTCGTATGTATTATAGATATAAATGCAAATGTTTAAAATAAAATATTAGCAAATTGAATTCAGCAACATAGTAATAGATTAATGCAGTGTCAAAATCTTACCAGGTTTTATTTTTAGAAATTGAGAAACAAATTCTAAAATGCAATTGGAAAAGCAAGGTGTCTTCCTTGGGGGATCAGTTACTTAGGCATTGGATACCCATCTGACTGACTTCAGTTAGTCTGTCTTCTGGTTACTTTTACCTGATCAGTTGTCCCTATTTCATTTTTTGTCAATTAACCAAGTAATATTCTCTATAGTAATTATTTTCCTTCATTAGAGGATAAAGTCTAAAATAAAATACTGTCTTTTCTCTTTAATTTCCTTAAATTCAAAATAGTGTATTAGTCTTCTTGGTCTTGTTTGAGGTTAACTTTTTAAAAATAATAAGCCCATCTTCTTTTTGCATTAAAAATGTCTCATTTTGTGTTTGTCAATAATATCTACTTATTTTCTTCAGGTTTTCTATCCTCAAACAAAATGCTTCATACCTATCATTGTGTCATTCTCGGGATAAGACGTTCAAAAGCAAAAATGTTTATCTGTTCTTTCACTGGCATTCAGTTTGGACATCTGGTGAAGGTATCTTTAACTTCTCGATTGTTTGATTGTGATTTCTCCTTTTGTCTGGTTCATTTTTCTTCCTTGATTTTTTTTTGGGGGGGCAATCCTATGCTTTATTTTTATTTTTCAATATTTTCTATTTTATTATTTATTTATTTATTTTACTTTACAATATAGAATTGAAATCGAAATGAAGGACCAGTACAGCTCAAGCAGGCATGATTTATTAAGCAGGAAGCAGACAATACACTCTCGAGATGTGAGAGTGGACCAGTCCATGTAGGGGTGGAGAGATCTGTTATGGCTTCCCACTTTATACTTTTTCTCCTTTTCCCTTGGCAGTTCCTAGGGCTTAATTGGCTATTTTCCCTATAAAATATAGCTTGCACCCTGGGCTAATCAGAGAAGGGAATGTAAATAGGATAGATGCCCAAAACTAATCAGGGAAGGGGACATGTCAGGTGTGTTTTCCTGAGGAAGGTTCTCACTCTGGGCCTGCAGTCTCCCTTCTCGCTCTTCCTTCCCTGTTTGCCCTCCGTGTGGTTCTTCCAGCCACCACTTCCTGTAGCCACCATTTTGTACCCCGTATCCCTATTCTAACCTCCTAAATCTTGCAACTGTAAAACAACCTGTATGGAGAAAATAATTTCACCCCTCCATTGCCATGAGATTTTTGCCTTTATCAGGACCTGGCTAGTGATCCTGCTCAGTCGTGTCTCATTCTTTGTCACCCTGTGGATTCTAGCCTTCCAGGCTCTTTTGTCCGTGGGATTTTTCAGGCACGAATATCAAAGTGGGTTCCCATTTCCTCCTTCAAGGGATCTTCCTGACCCAGGGATTGAATCTCTGTCTCTTGCATTGCAGATGGATACCTTACCCCTGAACAACTGGGGAAGCCTGGATAATATAGGTATGACTTTCAGTTTGTAACTAAGTTGAACCCTATGGGACCTTCCCATGACAGAGCCCTCTTCCATCCTCTGCTATAGCTCCATTTTCAAGGACCCAGGTAATGTTATCTGATGTACATTTCCTGACTTGTTTTACAGATGCTCAAACTGCCACCAAATGGAAAAAATTAACTATTTGATGACCATGAGCATGTAGACCCCAGACCTATTGGAGTCTAAGGGTTGATAATGTTAACTCCTGGCATCACCGACTCAATGGACATGAATTTGAGTAAACTCCAGGAGTTGGTGATGGACAGGAAGGCCTGGCGTGCTGCAGGCCATGGGGTCACAAAATGTTAGACAGGACTGAGGGACTGAACTGACCTAAACTGTGACCCTGACCTATTATCTCACCATTTACCAATCAGAGAATTGTGCACAAGCTGATCATATACCTTGGGACTTCCTTTCCTCACCTGGCTCTTAAAAATGCTTTGCTGAAACCCATCATGGGAATTTCAGTTTCATGAGCACCAGCTGTCCAGGACTCCTTGTATGGCACCTTACAGTAGTTGCTGAATTCTCCTAGGTTGGCTTTACTGTGCACATGGCCCAGTGAGTGGACCCAAGTGTTGGTTTAGTAAAAGGCTCACCAAAATTCGAAAGGATTGACGAAAAGAGTAAAACATAACAGTAAAATAAGAATGCAACCCTAGAAGACAAAAACGGATTTCTTTTTAGCTCCACACTTAAGAACAGTGTAGCTTTCTATATAAAATATATGTAATAGCTACTTCAAGTGAATAAGATTTTTATAAGGATCAAGTCAGTCAAAAATGCAAAGCAACTAGCTCATTGATTGATAAAAAGTTCTCATTAACTTTTAGCACCAAAAGGAATATTATTTCTGTTGTTATTATTATTAAATCCCTATTGTTCTTAAATATTAAAATAATTTAGATTCTCTTTGTGTTTCTTATTTTTTTCCAAGACAGTAATTAAAATGTTTAGGTAAATCAAAGCAAGAGACCACAAAGTTCTTTTCTGTAATAAGAAGTTTGGAGATAATATGTAATTTACCAAGAGTAGGTAAGTTCAAGGAAAAAAAATTACAGAAGATACAGTAATATTAATGGGTTAAGTTGAATTTTTAAGATCATGGTTCTTTTTTTATTCATTCCATTAAAAAAAGTGTTGAATTTTGGTGCTAGTTAACACAATCAGACAATTTCCCCTGGGTATGCTCTCTATGAACTCTTAAGCTTCCAATGCAGAGAAACCTTAATTAAAAAGGAGCCCATTAGGAGTGTACAATGTATTTAATGAGTGGGCCACTGACATCTCAATATGAAATGGTGCAATTGGATTTAAATAGAGGAAATATTGTTATAGGAACTTCTAGAGTTCACTAAAAGTTCTGAAAATATAAAGGTCTTGTCTTTGTTAACATTGAATTTTTGATACACACCAGCTAAATGTGGCTCAGCTGGTAAAGAATCTGCCTGCAATGAAGGAGATCTGGGTTCAGTTTTTGGGTTGGGAAGATACCCTGGGGAAGGGAAATGCTACCCACTCCAGTATTCTGGCTTAGAGAATTCCATGGACTATATAGTCTATGGAGTCACAAAGAGTCGTACACAATTGAGCAACTTTCATTTCAATTCACTTCACTTCACTTCTTTTAAATGGCCAGTGAGAGGTCTTCTTAGTTCATCATTCAAAGCAATATTTCAAATTAGTAGAATTAAGTTTAGCTCTGTGACATATTATAAGCTCCTTTCACTATTCAAATGTCTTTAAACTTTCCCTTTGATGTCCTTCCATTTTAAAGAGGAAAATATTATTACATAATTTTTTGATACTTTTTCTGGTCTCTCCTATATAATCTGCACACACCTAGCCAGAATTCATTTCTCATAATTGCTCTTGTAGACTACCGATGCAAAAATAGCCCTATAGGAATAGTGAATGCTTTATTATGGGCAATATTACATATTGATACTTGCATATGATCTTTTTATTATCTTCCACTGGCTTTTGAAAACATGTGTGAAGTTTCATGCAGAATCACCAAACACAATATGCCATTTTGAGCACTCAGTAAAGATGGATTGAATATGAATATGTTTAGATCTCTTTTTCACCATCTATGTAAAACTGCTATAAATAAAAAGAAAATTCTGCAGAAAGGGAGAAAAATGATAGGTAGACTCTAGATCAAGTTGGTAACTAATTGAAATAAGCAGTTTTATGAGGAATGAAAGGTCAGAAGATTAACTGACTGAGATTCATTAAGTCATAAAATGTTTTTCTCAGCTTCAATTTAGTCTATCAAATAAATATGAAGTTTAAACTATATAAATAACTATGACATAAAGTATATTGAAAATCATTATGCCATAAATATTGTATGAATTTAATGGTTTTTACTTCATCTATAAATTATTAAATATTTCCATTTCCAGAAAAGTTAAAACATGAGAACTGTGTGCTTCCACCCCTCTAACTCAACCATGTTTATATCATTAAAAAAAAAAAATGCTGTTAAGGGTCATAGCTATATACCTCCTTCAAATTACATCCCTTCCATTATACTGGAATAAATAAATAAATAATTTAATTCAATTTACTGTTTTGTTCATTATATTTACCATAAGGCAGTTCTAGCTCTGAGATCCATTTTTTTCATAGTGTCTTTTGTTTCTTTTGCCTTATATGTGCTTGTGTGATTCTGAGGAAAAAAATAAAACCATAGGTGTATATGTCTCATTCTCACCTTGAATATATTTATTTCATAAACATGGAAAATACAATAATATTTTCCTGTCAAGCTGTTATACTATTTTAAAATTTATATGACATTTATTTTAGGGGAGATATAATTTACAAATAAATTTGTATATATTTAAAGTATTGTTTGTTCTCAGCCTGAAGAATATTATATTTATTTATTTATTTCCAATTAATTAATTTTACTTTACAATATTGTATTTAAGTATAGTCATTAGGCTGAACATTGGATTCCCAAAATGCATTCATCTTATAACTTGAAATCTTTGACCAGCCTTTCCCATCATCAGCCATGAGTGTACATGTGTTCCCCATCCTGAAACCCTCTCCCACACCCCTCCCATTCTATCCCTCTGGGTCATCCCCGTGCACCAGCCCCGAACACCCTGTATCATGCATCAAACCTGGACTGGTGATTCGTTTCACATCTTGCTTGTAATGTATGTCCTAGTGTTTTTCAGAAGAAAATATTATTAAGTCAGCCTGAGTGTTTCATTTATTGTATTGAAATGATCTTCCACCGACACTCACCATTCATTTTCTCAGTATCATCAGGGGTAAATAATGTCCCTTTATTTTAGTTAATACAAACAAAATGAGATATTTGTGTTTAAGTCACTGACAGGAGCCTAGGAGCTGGAGTGTCATCTTTGGTTTTCCGTAGTGGTACATGACTATTCAATAAAACAAAGCTTTCATGTAAATGTTCATTTATGTTTATAAATAAGATTATCAGCTTTAATAAAATCTTTTCATGAATGCCTTAATCTTGTCAGTATTATTAACATTTTGTCTGAAAAATAATTACTGATGCGATGAAGTTGAAACGCAGAACCTCTGGAACTCAGAGCATGTGGTTTCAAGATTCTGGTTCTGCCACATTAGCTTGTGATCTTAGGAAAGTTACTTAGAGTTATTTAGAATGGGAATATTGCAGTCACCTTATTAAAATGTTAGGAAAGGTAAAATAATTTATAAACTTAAAATCCTTGAAGCTCTGATTCTTAATATACAAGCTCTTTTATAATTGTTTTGTCATTGCTTTCAATAGCGTATCTGTTAGAAAAATATGTTTTAAAAAGTATAAAGATAGCATTACTGAGAAATGAATACTATGTGGAAAATGGGTTTTGTTGTGTGCTAAAATCACAGAGAAGCAGTCAGAAAACATTTCAAAGAAACATTCGTATCCAAGCACCTGGAGAGAATACATATGTGTGCTTAGTTGCTCAGTCATATCTGAATTTTTGCAACTCCATGGACTGCAGCCTGCCAGGCTCTTCTGTTCACGGGGATTCTCCAAGCAAGAATACTGGAGTGGTTTGCCATGGGGTTACAGGGGAACTTCCCAACCCAAGGATCAAACCCAGGTCTTCCACATTGCAGGTGGATTCTTTACTGACCAAGCCACTAGGGAAGCCCATATGAATATATAGTACTTCATAACTGTAGCTTCCTGCAATCTCCACTCCAGTACTCTTGCCTGGAAAATCCCATGGACAGAGGAGCCTGGTGGGCTGCAGTCCATGGGGTCGCTAAGAGTTGGACACGACTGAGCGACTTCAATTTCACTTTTCACTTTCATGCATTGGAGAAGGAAATGGCAACCCACTCCAATGTTCTTGCCTGGAGAATCCCAGGGATGTCAGCACCTGGTGGGCTGCCATCTATGGGGTCGCACAGACGACTTAGTAGCAGTAGCAGCAGCAGCAATCTTTCAAGTTCCTTGGAAACCTTTTGACCAGGGGACTCTGATAATATAGTCATGACCTGCATTCAGTTGGTCTTGCAAGGTCAGAGAGTAGTTTGGTTACCAGCTTGTACAGTTGAATGATACTTAATGCTAAGTGTAAAATGCTATTCCAGATCTTTATTTTTCTATAGATCTATAAATGTTCTTCCACTAACTTTTCTTCATGAGTAGTTAAAAATATATAAATTCCATTCCTTGCTAATTTCTTGATAATCTTACACTATTGCCTTTGAATAATATAACTACACTGTTGCCCCTAATTCTTAAAGACTTAACCTTAAAGACTGTACTTGGTTTTGAATCCTGGAGTGTAATTGGAGCAGCCTGCAGGCTGCTTTGACTTTAAGAAGTTTTACCATATATCTTCTAAATATCTTTTGCTATATGTTGTTCATATAATCAGCAATGTGTGAAATTTAGGTATCTGACTCTACTCCCTGTAGGGGACTCCTTTAATTGGTGTTTGTCCTCATTCTTAAATTCAGCCATTGTAGAAACCCATGCTTTGATTATTATGACAAACCACTGGGAGAATCGAATCACCTGTAGTGGCTTCCATTCACTTTTTCATTCAATTCATGATTGGTAAGTTCCAGATGCTAATACTCAGCCAACAGCAATATCAACTCATGTAAAATGCTTATTTTCTTCCCCCACCCAATGTTTTTCCTACTTATCACCTATTTTTTTTAATGTGCCATGAATCTTAAACTTCTGGCTTATTTTTACTATGTTATTATATTTATTATTTTAGTTTAGTTTAAGATAAGAGAGACATTTTGAAATTGTGGAATCATGGTATATATTTTAGAATCTGCTAATTACTAGTAATAGGAATTTTAGCCAATGACTTGAGTTCTTTGACTCAAGCTGTCTTTATTTTCAAAGTGAATTTTGAGGTATATAAAAAAATAAACTTACATACAGGGTCCTCATTACCATCTTTCTAAATTCCATATATATGTGTTAATATACTGTATTGGTGTTTTTCTTTCTGGCTTACTTCACTCTATAATCGGTTNTGTCTTTATTTTCAAAGTGAATTTTGAGGTATATAAAAAAATAAACTTACATACAGGGTCCTCATTACCATCTTTCTAAATTCCATATATATGTGTTAGTATACTGTATTGGTGTTTTTCTTTCTGGCTTACTTCACTCTATAATCGGTTACACATAATGAGTGTTACACATAAACATAAGTTCAGCTGAACAGTAAAATATGGAACTATCGGTATTTTTGCCTTTAGGGTTCTTTGCGATTCTAGAGATACTGGATATTTTTGTTGCTTAAGTTAGAAAAAAACTTGAGGTAACCTTGATTTAATCCACTTAGCTCAGCAAAAAACAATAAAGAAATCCCCACATGCCAGCAATTATTTCTCAAATCCTCACTACAGTAGGAAAGATTATAGACTTTAAGTGGCCCCCTGGGGTTGCTGAACAGTGTACCTTGGAACATAGCAGGTTGAACTCATCCAGTTCCATCACCTCCCATTGTAAACTCTGTCAGCCTCATTCTTGTAAAAATACACTGGAGTGCAGTTTAATCTTGCCAAAGTCTGCAATGTAAAAATGCCAACCATTCTACTAAACTAGCATCAATGTATCATTTTTCTCCTTTTGCTTTCACAATTTCCTTTTTACATTAATTACATGCCACAGGTAAATCTGTATAATAGTCTAAATTTGTTTGGAAAACCAAAAGAAATTAATTGATCTATGTCATTTAATATGTGCATACAGTTCCATTTCAGCTACATTCTCTGAATTCACGGAGTTTCAAAATGATGCTCAAAATGTTCATTCTTTTTATTCTCCACTGGTTTGAGCTACTAAAAACCTCCTCTGAATTGCTAATATGCTAGTTGGGGAACAGCTAAAATCAGCCTCTGTTAGCATATCAGACTGCATTTGTTTAAGAAATAAGACATTATAGAGATTAAAGAAGAATGGGAGATAAATGTACCCACATATTGTTATGCACACACACACACACACACACACACACATATATGTCAAATAGCAGCTAGAAGAAAGGACAAGTCCCTGAATATGTTTTCACATATGTCTTATCATTTTGCTATTACAAACTCAGTGTTAACTATTGCCTCTTTTATTTTGATAAATGGTTTTATCCTGAATTATAGTTTGGATTATATTAAAATTGTAATGTCCCTATTTGAATTTTGTTTGAGCTTGCCTGAGGGAAGTTTGATTTTAAGTCTTCCTTCTTTGAGTCTTTTTTTATTTGAGATGTCCATCTCTTAGGTAGTGCATAGTTGAATTTCTTGTCTATGTATAAGCTGGTAGTCTGAGGTTTAACACATTTTACTCTGTTAATATATCTGAAATGCTAGGTGGTTTCTCCATAATATTTTGCTTCCTTTTAAATGTTTTGTAAATTAATTTCTTTATGGAATATTTGAATATTTTTATTTTTCAGTGGTCTACTAAGAGAAGGAAAAGAAAAGGTGTTAAATATCTTGGCTAAAGGGATTAATTTGGGTTTATAACATAGTGTTATTTATAATATGTTTTATCATTTTATTAATACCTATTTAAGTTTGACTCATATTTTAGCATATATTAATTGTTAAGGTACAATGATAATGGTTTTAAAGAAAGCTGTAATAATCCAGAAACAAGAAAATATCTATTTGTTGAAATTTATGGTAGAAAACCTGAGTGTCCTTGGTGACTCTGACGGTAAAGAATCTATCTGCAATGCAGGAGACTCAGTTCAATCTCTGAATCAGGAAGATCCCCTGGAGAAGGGAATGGCTCCCCACTCCAGTATTCTTGCCTGGAAAATTCCATGGACAGAGGAGCCTAGTAGGCTATTGTCCATGGCGTCACAAAGAGTCAGACACGACTGAGCAGCTAACACTTTGATCGTTTTCATGGTAGAAAGCCTACCCAATGTCTTTGCACATTGTCTCCTATTAGAGTAAGAATGTTTATTTAAACAAACTGACCTTTAGGA
The DNA here is from genome assembly GCA_006410675.1 of Oreotragus oreotragus. NCBI lineage: Eukaryota > Metazoa > Chordata > Mammalia > Artiodactyla > Bovidae > Oreotragus > Oreotragus oreotragus. The sequence continues at coordinate 342,035 of SJYX01024234.1, read as the reverse complement.
CCAATAGAATAATAAAAGATTACATATTGAGTGGAAATAAAGTCAGAAACAACAAGCAGATGAGTATTTAAGAAAAGTTTTGAGAAACATGATTAGTGAAGGCAAATGGACAACTCCCATTTTGTAGTCTTGATAGGAACAGGAGTTATCAAAATAATATGTTTGAGAGAACAAACAAAACCCCACTATGTTACAATAACTAGGGAGAGTACTACCCAAGGTCTTTTTTTTTTTTTCTGTGCTTGATTTTATTTTATTTTATTTTATTTAGAGCTTCCATTTTACTTTACTTTACAGTACTCTATTGGTTTTAAACAGAGATGGGTGATTATAGACTTAATACATTAAGAGCGTCTGGTAAAGGACAGAGGATCAGTGTTAACAGTTCTTAGTGCTGTGACAATGAATTTGTGGGTGTGAGATATTAGGAGAATCTGGAAGAAATTATCCAGCCCCACGGTTTCCAGGAATAAAGAAAAAAAAAAAAAAAGCTCAGTAATTACTATGAAGATACTTAATAAACTCAGGATATCTTAACCTCTCTAAACATACATGATGTTATTTCTAAAGAAAAAAGAAAGAAAGAAAGAAAGAAAACAAGTACAGCCACTCTGAACAAAACCTTTGTAGGACAGTGGAACTTTCTGTGCAGATTTTCCTAATACAGTATCTGGCTTTCTTAATCCAATGGGTTGTTGAATAAAAAGATGTCAAGTCTAGCCATACTGGTATCTGAAGAGGAAGGTGGTAGGAAAATTAAAAGCAAATATAGAAATCTAGTTTCTAGCTGAGCTGTTGTTAATTAACCCAGAAAAAAATATGTTATGCAGACTGAATTTCTAATTCCTCAGAATTTCACCTAGGATGACTTGACCTTGGACTGAAACTACATGTTGCATAATCCGTCCATCTAACCTAGTGTTATATTGTCTATGGATTAATTTATTTTAAACACACTCCAGCATAAAGTTGTATATGTATGTATAAGTAGACTCTAATCTACAATCCAGTAAAAGTGGTTTGAAGCAACTCAAAGCAGCAAAGCATGCTCCAGACTTGGTCTCTTAAAACACTTCAAATATCATTATCAATTTTTCCATCACACAGTTTGCTAACTGGTATGAGAGGTGTTAGAGAAAATTTAGAGAAATAAGTGTTATTCAAAATAGGTGAGCTGGTAGAAAGTCTTTTCATGAAAAAAGGAAAACTATCTCACAAAATCAACCATAGCTATCTTTGAACTTGCATTCCCAGTTTAAAAAATAAAAAGGTATTCCCTGGTGGCTCAGACAGTAAAGATTCTGCCTGTAATGAGGGAGACCTGGGTCCGATCCCTGGGTCAGGAAGATTCCCTGGAAAAGAAAATGGCAACCCACTCCAGTATTCTTGCCTGGAAAATCCCACAGATGGAGGAGCCTGGCCAACTACAGACTATGGGTCACAAAGAGTTGGATATGACTGAGTGACTTCATTTTTTCCCAATATAGAGCTCCATTGGTTTCTGTGGTCACCATCTGCTGATCCAGCTTAGTTTTTAGCCAGTATGCTACTATGGCTGAATTGGAATTGCCTTTCACGTAAGATAATTGATAGCATTTTTCTTTTAAAAAGAGGAAAATTTTCCTGAGCCTAGAAATAAATGCATTTTTGAATTATTTTTATCTGCTTTCCAATACATCATATTCTGAAGAATTTGGTCTAAGAAAGACCATGGGCAAAATAATCTAATAGTGAAATCATGGAAAAATGCCTGTATACCACTTGCCATGCTGCATGCTCAGTCACTTCAGTCATGTCTGACTCTTTGTGACCCTATGGACTGTAGCTCACCAGGCTCCTCTGTTCATGGAATTCAGTTACGAATGCTAGAGTGGGTTACCATGCCCTCCTCCAGGGGATCTTCCTGACCCAGAGATCAACCCCACCTCTCCTATGTATCCTGCATTGTCATGTGGGTTCTTTACCACCACTGCCATCTTGGAAGCCCATACCACTTCCCATCTGCTTCCAATTTTCAAAGCTATCAATATTTAATAAAAGTTCCTAATGAATGTTGAATGACTAAATTATTTCACATGAGTTCATAGCAGACATCCCACAGTATGATTTTTTTTTTCCGTATCTGTAACCAGTTGAACAATGAGGGAGAGAGCAGAATAATTCAACCACAGTGCTTTTATCAGAATTAAAGAAAAAAAAAATACTCAAACATGAACGTACACATATTACACATACATGCATGCACATGCGCACACACACACACACACAGAACAACGAATATCTAAGAAAATATTCTGAAATGTAAAAGATAAGACACAAACTAAAGCACGAAAAGAAGGAGATAAAGAGCATAGTAATAGACAAAATGCTTGCTAAAAGGAAATGGAAAAAAAAATAAGAATCTTCTGTTTTGCATTTTTTTCCATTGAGGAAAGTATTTAAGATATTAAGCATCATTTTCTAAGATGATTGAAGTGCCAGATAAGCTAGCAGCAAAAGTTTGTTTACTGTTTATGTTTTTCTTTCAAATCATTTTACCCGAATCCTAAGGCATTAGGTGTGAGCAGGTAAGGCATGATAAAATTCACCCATCTTTAGTCACTGTGATTGATCCAGAGGTGAAGATATCCATAAAGCTGGAACTACAGTCTTCTTCCGGTTTGTTCTTGCAGGAGCTGACTGTGAAATGCCTGCTTTCAGTTCTTGGATGCCCGAGGCTTCATGGACATGAGCCTAGAATTCTGTTGTTGTGGATTCAATCCCTCCTGAGCAGCTGGCTTGACATAATCAAGCCAACAGTCAGAGGGAAACATATAAAAGAAAGAGTGAGTGAGTGAACTCACTCAGTCACGTTCAACTCTTTGTGACCCCACAGACTGCAGCCTACCAGGCTTCTCCGTCCATGGGATTTTCCAGGTGAGAGTACTGGAGTGGAGTGCCATTTCTTTCTCCAGGAGAGCTTCCCAATCCTGGGACTGAACCTGGGTCTCCTATAAAGTCTCAATAATTTTCAAGTGCTTTATGATCCTCAAAGCCAGTTCCATCCTCTTTGTAATTCAATAACAAAACTGAATACAAATGCCAGCATTCTTTATATTCACATGTAAGCTTTCTGTCCATTGGAAACTTGATTAATGTTTTCAGGAAGATGGATGGAATGTTGCTAAAAGCAGAACACAAAACAGGAAATGGGCTATATCAAGAGTCCAGGATACAGTCTTTTCACATAACCAAGGTGGTGTTATGGGGTGAATTGCATCTCTCCCAAAATCATATGCTGATGTTCTAATCCCTCTAAATTCAGAGTGTGAGTTTATTTGGAAATAAGGTCATTCCTGATACAATGAATTATTTAACTTAAAATGAGGTCATTAGGGTGGACCTTAATCCAACATGACTGGTGTTCTGATAAGAAGGGAAAACTTGACTACAGACACTCATAAAAGAAAGACAATGTACAGAGACCACAGGGAGAAGATGGTCATCTACAAACCAAGGAGAGAGGCCTGAGATAGATTCTTCCTCACAGATCATCAAAAGGAATAAATCCTGCTGACACCTTGACTTCAGCTTTCTAGCCTCCATAACTGTGAAGTATTTCATTTTCACCATTTCAGCCACAGTTTATGGTATTTTGTTATGACACTCCTGGCAAACAAACACAGACGGTAACCATCCAAGTCCATAGGCAGTAATCAGCTATTAAAATACATCTATGATATCCTGGTACTTGGACACTGTATAAGCTGAGTCTGTTTAGCTGACTTGGGGTGGGGGAAGATATAGGAAATTTAAGAGAAGTGCTCACGTCTTTCTCTTTTGAGTAAAAATTGATACAAGCTAGAAAAAAAAGTTGAAAAAAAATACAGCCTGTCTAGAGACAAAGAAGACAATATAAGATAGATCTGAAGCATTATTGAGGTAGGTCATTTCTCTCTGTAATACACTGAGTCAAGGAGGAATAGACAAATCCTCTGGCCAGCTAACTAATGACACCATTAGCATCTATAAACACTGGATAGGCTTTGATTTGAAGTTGATGACTTGAGAGATTTTCTGGCACTGTTAGTGGTTGAAGCTTACATTCAGTCAATGAATATTTTAAGGTTTTTGGATTTCTAAAGAAATGTCTTGAGATTATTCAACAGCTGAAGAAATTCTCAGACCCTCCACCTACTCAGTCATAGAGGTGAGGCCAAAACATGTCAGTCTAACAGGGCAATCTTCTCTGAACTAATGTAGGGAGGGATGCTTCTAGCTGGACTCCTATTGATTAATAATCTCACCACGAGAGAGATTATTAATTAATAAATTATTAATAATTATAATTAATATAATTATACTATAATTATATAATAATTATAGTTATATATTATTATATAATGATATATCATTGATATAATTGATATTCGGTTCAGTTCAGTCGCTCAGTCATGTCTCAATCTTTGCGGCCCCATGAATCGCAGCACGCCAGGCCTCCCTGTCCATCACCAACTCCTGGAGTTCACTCAGACTCACGTCCATCAAGTCAGTAACGCTATCCAGCCATCTCATCCTCTGTCGTCTCTTTCTCCTGCTGCCCCCAGTCCCTCCCAACATCAGGGTCTTTTCCAATGAGTCAACTCTTCGCATGAGGTGGCCAAAGTACTGGAGTTTCAGCTTTAGTATCATTCCTTCCAAAGAAATCCCAGGGTTGATCTCCTTCAGAACGGACTGGTTGGATCTCCTTGCAGTCCAAGGGACTCTCAAGAGTCTTCTCCAACACCACAGTTCAAAAGCATCG
>SJYX01024234.1:303895-334488 GCA_006410675.1 Oreotragus oreotragus | reverse complement strand
AATTTTACAAGAATGAGGCTGACAGAGTTTACAATGGGAGGTGATGGAACTGGATGAGTTCAACCTGCTATGTTCCAAGGTACACTGTTCAGCAACCCCAGGGGGCCACTTAAAGTCTATAATCTTTCCTACTGTAGTGAGGATTTGAGAAATAATTGCTGGCATGTGGGGATTTCTTTATTGTTTTTTGCTGAGCTAAGTGGATTAAATCAAGGTTACCTCAAGTTTTTTTCTAACTTAAGCAACAAAAATATCCAGTATCTCTAGAATCGCAAAGAACCCTAAAGGCAAAAATACCGATAGTTCCATATTTTACTGTTCAGCTGAACTTATGTTTATGTGTAACACTCATTTCAAAAGTCTATTCAAGGGAATATGACCAAGTATATTATGCTACTTAAAGGGCAATTTAAAGCTTAAGTCAGATGTTGTATTTAATATGTCACATCTAATATGTCAAATATAATGTTTAAAAAATATAGATTGCACTTGTTTGATACGTCAGTATATTTATGTCAAAATCAATATAATATATTTAGATCAAACCTGAATGCTAATCACCAAATTATAAATATGTATTTTCAAAATACATTTGAAGCAAATGTTTTGGGGTATTTCTGCTTCTCCCAGTTTTTAAAACTGTCATGTTGTCTATCACATTCAGGTAGTAAATCATCTTTCTGATTAACAGAAACATCATTTTCAGAGCTTGATGAAACTTTATGTTAGGATAATTAAAATATTTTAAAACAAAAATAGCTTTAACAAGTTATATTTGAAAAGGACATAACTTTTATAAAGTTACAGCATGTATATTATCATATGTGAAACAGATTGCCAGTCTAGGTTTGATGCATGATACAGGGTACTCAGGACTGGTGCGCTGGGATGACCCAGAGGGATGGGGTGGGGAGGCAGGTGGGAGGGGGGTTCAGGATGGGGAGCACGTGTACACCCATGGCTGATTCATGTCAATGTATGGCAAAACCACTACAATGTTGTAAAGTAATTAGCCTCCAATTAAAATAAATAAATTTTAAAAATAAAGTTACAGCATTAAAATTTGGTGAATGAGAAAATTGTGTAAATTAGTTTTTAAAAAAATAAATATTATCTTCAAATTTCTGAAACACTTAGGGAATATGGCCTTAGTAATCAGCTTATGCCTTTTAAAATCAACAGATAATGTTTAAATATTAAGATATAATTTAAAAGCTTTGCAAGTCTGTTTAGACATATATGGTTAACAAAATGAAGAAAAATAACAGATATCCAAATATTCAAGTTTTATAGTATTTCAGTTTTCAGAACTGGTTCACAGTAATTATCTCATTCTTCCAAATGTAAGGAAATACTATTACTATGAGAATTAAAGTGTAGTCTTATTCTGTGGTGGCTTGATTTAGTCATGCAGCTTGTCAGTAGAGAGGCCATGAGGATGAAAACTCAGATTAGAATATTCAATAAGTAATACTATTTTTAGACAAATAATATCTCTATTGAATTATCCTCCGAGATTTTAAAACACTTTCTCAAGCATATTCAATTCTACAATTATAGCTCCTGTACAGGCTAGCCAATTTATCTTTAAATCTCACCTCTGTATCTTTTATCCTGTCAACTCATTTCTCTTTTACAGTTCCTCGAGAAACCTTGTTTTATAATTGTTAGCTAACATATCTGCTGATTCTTTTAAAGAAGAATATCTCTGTTAAATCCATCTGGTATAGCATGTCATTTCAGGCAATGTATCCTTATTGATTTTCTGTCAGGATGATCTATCCATTGATGAAAGTGGATATTGAAGTCCCCTACTATTATTGTATTGCTGTCTACTTCTTCCTCTAGGGGAATCTGAGGACATTTCTTATTCAACTTTATATATTAAATGTCGAGCATAGTGACTGGCAGATATGAGGTATTTAATAAACAAGTACCTCATATATATATGAAAGATAAATGAAAGATACAGTGAAAACAAAACATAGTAAACATATTTCTGAGTAGAGATTTTAACATCCATAAACTTTGCCTGTATTTACAGGTCTTATCCATTACTAAATTTCTAGGGTATTATGAATGTGTGTGTTGAAATTTTATTAAAGACGATATGTTACAAACAATAAATTCATTACATAGAATTTTTGAAAGCAATATTTTCGTTAGTACAGGGTAAATGTTTATATTCTATCAGAGGGGAAAACAGATATATTTTAGAGCAGTTTTATCTAAGAATGATTTTGAGTCTCTCTTTAAACATAGGTTGTGATACTTCTTTTTCTCAGACAATACTTGTTACTTTAAGGAGTTGACATTTCAGTTTTTATTTCTGAAAATATGATTGGTGGATGACACTCCAATGATTTCAAAAGGACCTCATATCCTTTATTGTTGTGTNGGGGAAAACAGATATATTTTAGAGCAGTTTTATCTAAGAATGATTTTGAGTCTCTCTTTAAACATAGGTTGTGATACTTCTTTTTCTCAGACAATACTTGTTACTTTAAGGAGTTGACATTTCAGTTTTTATTTCTGAAAATATGATTGGTGGATGACACTCCAATGATTTCAAAAGGACCTCATATCCTTTATTGTTGTGTAACAAAGCACCAAAACATTTAATGTTTTAAAATAAATGTGCTCTTTCTCACAATTCTGTGAAATGCCTGATCAGTGCTTTGGGAATCACTTTGCATCACTAGGTCTCATTCAGGCGGTTACAGGCAGCTGAATATGTGCTGGAAGTTGAATTCAATGGAAACACGTGGATTGCTGGGAACTTTAATTTTGGGATTCTCCACAGCCTGGAGATCTTATGGTAACATTGTATGAAGGCAAACCCAGTGCCTTACATTAGCCAATATCTTGAATTTGATGTGGAAGTGGCCTCCATGGAATAATGGATGAAAAGATCATTAGTGTAAAACTTTAAGGATTACTCAATATTAATATTTAAAATCTCAAACACATATGCATTATTAAATAAATTATAATAATTCCACATTAGTAGTACATTCATAACAAGTCTAGTGTCACACTCTTAGCAGGATGGAAAAGAGTTGAAATTTTGAAATCATCAAAGCAAGCAAATTACTTTTCTCATGTTGGGTCATATAACTAAACTTTTTGACTTTCCAGTAATCATTTTCTGAAAACTATGCCAAAATAAATCATTCTAAAAGTTTTAGCTTGAAAGTTCTATTCCATTTATTAATTCTATATTTTTTATCACCACATCTTGAGGCAGCCCTGAATGCGTGCCAGTCAGATATCTCTTCAAGAGCATCATTGCTGTACGGATGCAAGAGTACAGATAGGTCACAACCTTCAGCTGCATCACTTTCTGGATCTAACTGAGTCTTAAGTAGAAGTCATGATCTTCCTGAATATCTTTCTTCCAGGAATGCGCTATGGTAGAGGGACTAGGACCAGGCTATTTTTGCACAGTGTGAGATTCATCTAATACTGATGAGTAGGATATCTATCTAAACTAGTGACAGGACATATCATAGAAGCCTAGAGAAAGCAATATCCTGTGCTGAGTTAAGTTGAAATACCAGAATTGTTATGACAAACAACAGAAGAAATAAAAAAGTCTCAGAAAAATGATCATGCTAGAACCAGTATTTTATATGAGACCAAAAGATCACTGGAGGATCATGTTTCAAGGGAAGGCTCAGAAGACACATTATGAAGGATATTGGGAATGTTCTCATGAGAGGGACCCCAGGATTACTCAGAAGTCCTGACCAGGGGTCACTGTAGGAGAATTTGCTATGGAGCTCAACATATTGATAGCTATGGGGGCAATGCATCAAAGCCATAGAAGCCCAGTGGCAAATCTTAATATCCCAAAGCAGGGGCAGAGGTGATATCAATTACTATAATAAGTGGGGAGATCAGAGTGGCAGTCAAGCCACTCAGGACTGACACATAGAAGATTGAAAAGATGGCTAACAGCACATAGTGTGTCTGAGAACAAAATGTGTGAAGCCAACAATGTTTCACTAAATATGCATAAACAAAAGAAAGAAAGATTGAATGAGCGGGAGACTCAGGGAAGTCCCTCCAATAGAATCCTAATTCTTACTCAATTTCCAGAACTAAGTTAGTTCTTGAACCCAGAATGCATTGATTGAAGTAGCTAGATCTCCAAGTGGGAAGATTCATAATAATTAAACAGGGAAGAGATTCCTTCAACCCTTCCCCAAAGGAACATTCAGGTGCTTACTTGGATGATACACTAGGAAACGGGGATTCCCCCAGCATTTCAGGAACAACTGAACACAAGATCTGAGTGAGCTTTGATACTTGAAGAACAGAAAATCACTGTGGCTTCACTATTAAATAGTTGCAGACAGGAGACAAGTAGTTACTGAAGTTATGGTCAAAATCTAGTTGTGGAACCAATAGTTAAATCCCTCTAGTCATCCCCCAGCATTTCAGGAACAACTGAACACAAGATCTGAGTGAGCTTTGATACTTGAAGAACAGAAAATCACTGTGGCTTCACTATTAAATAGTTGCAGACAGGAGACAAGTAGTTACTGAAGTTATGGTCAAAATCTAGTTGTGGAACCAATAGTTAAATCCCTCTAGTCCTGAAAGTATAATTGAAGTTGAAGTCAATGGTAGCTGAAATATATCTGATACTAGGTCATTGATCTGAGGGATAAGATCTATTATGATTGTGGTAGTTAAGCATCTGAAATTGCCCATACCTTCTCCTTGATAGTGAATCAAAACCTGGAGTGTATCTCCAGGGTGAAAGAAATTTGTGTCATCTTTTGATGTGTATGGCAAAACCAATACAGTAATGTAAAGTAATTAGCCTCCAATTAAACAAATTTATATTAAAATTTTAAATAATGCATAAAGGTAATTCTTATTATTGTCTCATTTGCCAGCGTGGCCCTTGAAGAAATTTGAGGGATCCTGGAGAATGAATGCATAGTACTAGAGTTTCAGTCAAGTGGTATTCTCAAACTTAGATGCCATGATGAACAAGCTTAAGTGGATAAATATATCTGTAATCAATTTAGTAAATATGCATTTAATTTAGAATGATCAAAAAGTGTTTTATTAACATGAAATAGACTAGAAAATACATATTTGGTTTTTCCACCAGGACCCAAGAGTCTATTAATTGTCATCCCTTCTGTTGCAATACAGCTTTAAAAAATATTTGAATCATTTGGATTACCCAGAACATCACATTGATCAACTTCATCCATATATTTTAACCATATTACCTTAAGTAAGGTATGATGAGGCCAGATGAGAAAGGTAAGAGAAAGGGACTATAAAGAGTTTTACAGTTTGTTTTATACTTATAGTCCTCTGGAGAGAGTATAGAATGTCATGTAGAACACTCCAGGGAAATGTTAGAGTCTATAACAAGGGGTGGGGGGATGCAGGGGTTGTGGGAAATTGCCTTTATGGTGTTTTCTGCAGAAAGAAAAGGTTAAAGTAAGGAAAGCAAGCTTAAGATTAGATAATGCTAAAAATTGCAGTGGACTTTAGGGCATAGGAGCTATCCCTGGTTGCCAAGTACCTGGCCCTGGGGTTATTAAGGAGGTGTATAATTTCTCCCAGTATAAGAATCAGAAAGAAAATTAATTATGGGTTGAATTAATTAATTGGCTTCCCTGGTGGCTCAGATGGCAGAGAATCTGTCTGCAATGTAGGAGACTCAGGTTCAATCCCTGGGTTGTGACGAGCTCCTGAGAAGGGGATAGCAACCCATTCCAGTATTCTTGCCTGGAGAATTCCATGGTCAGAAGAGTCTAGTGGACCATAATCCATGGAGCTGCAAAAAGTCAGGCAAAACTGAGAGACTAACACTTTCACTTTTACATGGGCTTAATGAGCTTCTTAAGAAAAGGAAATAATTGGCCTCTAGCCAGGGTTCAAAACTAAGTCAATATCAATCACACCCACACACACACACACACACACACACACANGTTGAATTAATTAATTGGCTTCCCTGGTGGCTCAGATGGCAGAGAATCTGTCTGCAGTGTAGGAGACTCAGGTTCAATCCCTGGGTTGTGACGAGCTCCTGAGAAGGGGATGGCAACCCATTCCAGTATTCTTGCCTGGAAAATTCCATGGTCAGAAGAGTCTAGTGGACCATAATCCATGGAGCTGCAAAAAGTCAGGCAAAACTGAGAGACTAACACTTTCACTTTTACATGGGCTTAATGAGCTTCTTAAGAAAAGGAAATAATTGGCCTCTAGCCAGGGTTCAAAACTAAGTCAATATCAATCACACCCACACACACACACACACACATACACACACTACACCAGGACATGATGATCACTCAGGATAAGTATAGTATACATTTACTCATGGGCAATAGCAAATGAGGTGACCAACTCCATGATGGCCTGGAACAAAAAGGACTGGTGAATCAGAGGCAAAGAGGTGTTGGATAGAACCATTGTGTGGATATCTAGGAGAGAGCACAAAGACTAGAAATCGCTCATAATGCAAGAGAGGTTAAATAACCAAGTAGACTAAATGACTGCCCACTTATATTTTCCCACTTTTGTCTTCACCCACTCCAGAAATTGCATGATATGAACCTGACTGGAGTGGCCACAGTGATAGCTTGAAGACCACATGTGGGCCCAACAGCATGAACTCCAAATATCAAGATGAATCTGGCTGCTGTCTCTTCTGAATGTCTAACTTATCAGTAGTAGAGATGAACTCTAAACCACTATCATGGCATTATTTCTTGAGGAGTCCAATCAGCCATGCTAAAATTCTCTCCTTGAACAACACTAAATTATTCTCTTAAGAATAAACCATTATCTTGAGTATAAGTTTGCTTTTCCTGCCCATGGACCCTAATCTAGCACTAACATCCATAGTAATGAATGCTTAAAACCTCGAATAGCCAAAGCAATCTTAAGAAGAGTGGAACTGGAGGAATCAACCTGCCTGACTTCAGGCTCTACTACAAAGCCACAGTCATCAAGACAGTATGGTACTGGCACAAAGACAGAAATAGAGATCAATGGAACAAAATAGAAAGCCCAGAGATAAATCCACACACCTATGGACACCTTATCTTTGACAAAGGAGGCAAGAATATACAATGAATTAAAGACAATCTCTTTAACAAGTGGTGCTGGGAAAACTGGTCAACCACTTGTAAAAGGATAAAACTAGATCATGGGGTTCTCAAGGCAAGAATACTGAAGAGGCTTGCCATTCCCTTCTCCACTGGACCACGTTCTGTCAGCTCTGTCCACCATGACCCGCCATTCAAAAGCAGAGACATTACTTTGCTGACTAAGGTCCATCTAGTCAAGTCTATGGCTTTTCCTGTGATCATGTATGGATGTGAGAGTTGGACTGTGAAGAAGGCTGAGCGCTGAAAAATTGATGCTTTTGAACTGTGGTATTGGAGAAGACTCTTGAGAGTCCCTTGGACTGCAAGGAGATCCACCCAGTCCATTATAAAGGAGATCAGCCCTGGGTGTTCTTTGGAAGGAATGATGCTAAAGCTGAAACTCCAGTACGTTGGCCACCTCATGCGAAGAGAGTTGACTCATGGGAAAAGACTCTGATGCTGGGAGGGATTGGGGGCAGGAGGAGAAGGGGACGACTGAGGATGAGATGGCTGGATGGCATCACGGACTCAATGGACGTGAGTCTGAGTGAACTCCGAGAGATGGTGATGGACAGGGAGGCCTGGTGTGCTGTGATTCATGGGATCGCAAAGAGTCGGACATGACTAAGCAACTGAACTGAACTGAACTGAGATCACTTTCTAACACCATACACAAAAATAAACTCAAAATGGATTAAAGATCTAAACGTAAGACCAGAAACTATAAAACTCCTAGAGGAGAACATAGGCAAAACACTCTCCGACATAAATCACAGCAGGATCCTCTGATCCACCTCCCAGAATACTGGAAATAAAAGCAAANGGAACAAAATAGAAAGCACAGAGATAAATCCACACACTTATGTACACCTTATCTTTGACAAAGGAGGCAAGAATATACAGTGGAGAAAAGACAATCTCTTTAACAAGTGGTGCTGGGAAAACGGGTCAATCACTCGTAAAAGAATGAAACTTTCTAACACCATAAACAAAAATAAACTCAAAATGTATTAAAAATCTAAATGTAAGACTAGAAACTATAAAATTCCTAGAATAAAACATAGGCAAAACACTCTCCAATATAAACCACAGCAGGATCCTCTATGACCCACCTCCCAGAATATTGGAAATAAAAGCAAAAATAAATAAATGGGACCTAATTAAAATTAAAAGCTTCTGCACAACAAAGGAAACTATAAGCAAGGTGAAAAGACAGCCTTCTGAATGGGAGAAAATAATAGCAAAAGAAGCAATGGACAAAGAATGAATCTTAAAAATATACAAGCAACACCTGCAGTTCAACTCCAGAAAAATAAAAGACCCAATCAAAAAATGGACCAAAGAACTAAACAGACATTTCTCCAAAGAAGACATACAGATGGCTAACAAACACATGAAAAGATGCTTAACACCACTCATTATCAGAGAAATGCAAATCAAAACCACAATGAGGTACCATTTCATGCCAGTCAGAATGGCTGCTATCCAAGTCTACAAGCAATAAATGCTGGAGAGGGTGTGGAGAAAAGGGAACCCTCTTACACTGTTGGTGGGAATGCAAACTAGTACAGCCACTATGGAGAACAATGTGGAGATTCCTTAAAAAAACGGAAATAGAACTGCCTTATGACCCAGCAATCCCACTGCTGTACATACACACCGAGGAAACCAGAATAGAAAGAGACACATGTACCCCAATGTTCATTGCAGCACTGTTTATAATAGCCAGGACATGGAAGCAACCTAGATGTCCCTCAGCAGATGAATGGATAAGAAAGCTGTGGTACATATCACAATGGAGTATTACTCAGCCATTAAAAAGAATACATTTGAATCAGTTCTAATGAGGTGGATGAAACTGTATAATACAGAGTAATGTAAGCCAGAAAGAAAAACACCAATACAGTATACTAATGCATATATATGGAATTTAGAAATAATGTAACGATAACCCTGTATGCGAGACAGCAAAAGAGACACAGATTTATTAAAAAGTCTTTTGGACTCTGTGGGAGAGGGAGAGGGCAGGATAATATGGGAGGATGGCATTGAAACACGTAAAATATCATATATGAAACGAATCACCAAAAAAAAAAAAAAAAGAAGAAGAAGAAGAAGAGGCTGAGGCAAAGTGGAAATAACGTCCAATTGTGGATGTGCCTGGTGGTGAAAGTCTGATTCTGTAAAGAACAATATTATTTAGGAACCTGTAATCTTAGGTCCGTGAATCAAGCTAAACTAGACATGGTCAAGCAGGAAATGGCAAGAGTGAACACCAACATTTTAAGTATCAGTGAACTAAAATGGACTGGAATGGGCAAATATAAATTAGATGACCATTATATCTACTACAGTGGGCAAGAATCCCTGAGAAGTAATGGAGTAGCCCTCATAGTCAACAAAAGAGTCCAAAATATAGTACTTGTGTGCAATCTCAAAAATGACAGAATGATCTCGGCTCATTTTCTGAGGCAAATTATTCAATATCACAGTAATCATAGCCTATGTCCCAACTACTAATGCCAAAGAAATGGGTTGAATGGTTTTATGAAGACCTACAAGACCTTCCAGAATTAATACCAAAAAAGATGTCCTTTTCATAGGGGGCTGGAATGCAAAAGTAGAAATTCAAGAGACACCTGGAGTAACAGGCAAGTTTAACCTTGGAGTACAAAATGAAGCAGGGTAAAGACTAACAGAGCTTTCCCAAGAGAATACACTGGTCACAGTAAACACCCTCTTCCAACAACATAAAAGAAGACGCTACACATGGACATCACCAGATGGTCAGTACCAAAATCAGAATGATTATATTCTTTGCAGCCAAAGATGGAGAAGATCTATACAGTCAGTTAAAAGAAGACTGGGAGCTGACTGTGGCTCAGATCATGAACTCCTTATTGCCAAGTTCAGACTTAATTTGAAGAAAATAGGGAAAACTACTAGGCTCTTCAGATATGACCAAAATCAAATCCCTTACGATTATACAGTGGAAGTGACAAATAGACTCAAGGGATTAGATGTGATAGACAGAGTGCCTGAAGAACCCTGGACAGAGGTTCATGACATTGTACAGGAGGCAGTTATCAAGACCATCCCCAAGAAAAAGAAATGCAAAAGGGCAAAATGGTTGTCTGAAAAGGCCTTTCAAACAGCTGTGAAAAGGAGAGAAGTTAAAGGCAAAGGAGAAAGGGAACGATATGTCCATTTGAATGCAGAGTTCCAAAGAATAGCAAGGAGAGATAAAAAAGCCTTCCTCAGTGACCAACACAAAGGAATAAAAGAAAAAAAAAAGGAAAACACTAGTGATCTCTTCAAGAAAATTAGAGATACAAAGGGAACATTTCATGCAAAGATGGGCACAATAAAGGACAGAAATGGTATGGACCTAACAGAAGCAGAAGATATTAAGAAGATGTGGCAAGAATACACATAAGAACTATACAAAAAAAGATCTTAATGACCAAGATAACCATGATGGTGTGATCACTCACCTAGAGCCAGACATCTTGGAGTGTGATGTCAAGTAGGCATTAGGAAGCAACACTAGGAACAAAGCTAGTGGAGGTGGGTGATGGAATTACAGCTGGGATATTTCAAATCCTTAAAGACGATGCTATGAAAGTGCTGCACTCAATATGCCAGCAAATTTGGAAAACTCAGCAGTGGCCACAGAACTGAAAAAGATCAGTTTTCATTCCAAGCCCAAAGAAAGGCAATGCCAAAGAGTGGTCAAACTACCAGATATTGCACTTGTTTCACATGCTAGCAAGGTAATGCTCAAAATCCATCAAGCTATGCTTCAATAGTACATGAACTGAGAATTTCCAGATGATCAAGTTGGATTTCGAAAAGGCAGAGGAAGAAGAGAGTAAACTGCCAACATATGTCAGATCACAGAAAAAGCAAGGGAATTCCAGAAAAACATCTACTTCTACTTCATTGACTATGCTAAAGCCTTTGACTGTATGGATCATAAAAAACTGTGGAAACTTCTTACGGAAATGGGAATACCAGACCATCTCACCGGCCTCCAGAGAAACCTGTATGCAAATTAAAAAGCAACAGTTAGAACCAGATACGGAACAACAGACTGGTTCAAGATTGGGAATGGAGTATGCCAAGGTTGCATATCATCCATCTGATTATTTAGCTTATATGCAGAGTACATCATGTGAGATGCAAGGCTGGATGAAGCTTAAAAGCTGTGGCATTGGAGAAGACTCTTGAGAGTCCCTTGGACAGCAAGGAGGTCAAACCAATCAATCAATAAAGGAAATTAACCCTGAATATTCCTGGAAGAACTGATGCTGAAGCTGATGCTCCAGTACTTTGACTACCTGATGCGAAGAGCTGACTCACTGGAAAAGACTCTGTTGGCGGGAAGTAGTGAAGTCAGGAGGAGAAGGGGGTGACTGAGGATGAGATGATTGGATGGCACCATCAACTCAATGGATATGAGTTTGAGCAAACTCCGGGAGACGGTGAAGAATAGGGAAGTCTGGTGTGCTGTGGCCCATGGGGTCACAAAGAGTTGGACATGACTGAGCAACTGAACTAGAACAACAAATGGAGACAGAGACATAGAGAACAGATTTCTGGACTCAGTGAGGGAAGGAGAGGGTGGGATGAATTGAGAGAGTGGCATTGAAACATATACGTTACCATATGTAAAATAGCCAGTGGAAATTTGCTCTATGACACAGGGAGCTCAAATTGGTGCTCTGCAACAACCTAGGGGTGGGATGGGGTGGTAAGTTTAAGAGGGAACAGAAATATGTATACCTATGGTTGATTCATGTTGAAATATGGCAGAAACCAACACATTACTATAAAGAAATTATTCTCCAATTAAAAATAAATTAGATTACAAAAAGGCTGAGATGGACCTCATCACAGACGTTCCCTCCCCCACCACACCAACACGTCCTTAAAGGACTGTTTCCAACAGTTCTTTTGATCCAGCTCATTATGGCCCTTATTAAGACTGTATCACAAGGTGTACCAGGCACACCACACCATTTGGAAAGACGAAGTGAATATCAGAATGAGAGGTGGCAGTGTAAGGCCAGACCCCGGGGGGCCATGATGGGCCGCCCTTCCTCTCCTTCCCGCCAGCGGGGAAGTCCCTAATGGAAGGAGCCTTCCAGATTGTGGGGACCAATGACAGCACACTTCGCCAGCTAAAGCTGCCCCACCCCAGTCATGTAGAAGGACCTGTCAGCCTGCGACGCCTCGGCCTGGCAACCTATCCGAACCCCCATCCATCTAGCCTGACCATCCCTCACAACGAACATATAAAGACCACCTCCAATACGGTCGGGGTGCAGACTTCTTTGACCTGCCTCGTTCGGGTCAGGGAACCCCGCCTGAGAGCGCTTCCCCATTAAAGCCTGCTAGACACTCTTTTCAGTGTCCTGGTTGATGGAATTACAGCTGGGATATTTCAAATCCTTAAAGACGATGCTATGAAAGTGCTGCACTCAATATGCCAGCAAATTTGGAAAACTCAGCAGTGGCCACAGAACTGAAAAAGATCAGTTTTCATTCCAAGCCCAAAGAAAGGCAATGCCAAAGAGTGGTCAAACTACCAGATATTGCACTTGTTTCACATGCTAGCAAGGTAATGCTCAAAATCCATCAAGCTATGCTTCAATAGTACATGAACTGAGAATTTCCAGATGATCAAGTTGGATTTCGAAAAGGCAGAGGAAGAAGAGAGTAAACTGCCAACATATGTCAGATCACAGAAAAAGCAAGGGAATTCCAGAAAAACATCTACTTCTACTTCATTGACTATGCTAAAGCCTTTGACTGTATGGATCATAAAAAACTGTGGAAACTTCTTACGGAAATGGGAATACCAGACCATCTCACCGGCCTCCAGAGAAACCTGTATGCAAATTAAAAAGCAACAGTTAGAACCAGATACGGAACAACAGACTGGTTCAAGATTGGGAATGGAGTATGCCAAGGTTGCATATCATCCATCTGATTATTTAGCTTATATGCAGAGTACATCATGTGAGATGCAAGGCTGGATGAAGCTTAAAAGCTGTGGCATTGGAGAAGACTCTTGAGAGTCCCTTGGACAGCAAGGAGGTCAAACCAATCAATCAATAAAGGAAATTAACCCTGAATATTCCTGGAAGAACTGATGCTGAAGCTGATGCTCCAGTACTTTGACTACCTGATGCAAAGAGCTGACTCACTGGAAAAGACTCTGTTGGCGGGAAGTAGTGAAGTCAGGAGGAGAAGGGGGTGACTGAGGATGAGATGATTGGATGGCACCATCAACTCAATGGATATGAGTTTGAGCAAACTCCGGGAGACGGTGAAGAATAGGGAAGTCTGGTGTGCTGTGGCCCATGGGGTCACAAAGAGTTGGACATGACTGAGCAACTGAACTAGAACAACAAATGGAGACAGAGACATAGAGAACAGATTTCTGGACTCAGTGAGGGAAGGAGAGGGTGGGATGAATTGAGAGAGTGGCACTGAAACATATACGTTACCATATGTAAAATAGCCAGTGGAAATTTGCTCTATGACACAGGGAGCTCAAATTGGTGCTCTGCAACAACCTAGGGGTGGGATGGGGTGGTAAGTTTAAGAGGGAACAGAAATATGTATACCTATGGTTGATTCATGTTGAAATATGGCAGAAACCAACACATTACTATAAAGAAATTATTCTCCAATTAAAAATAAATTAGATTACAAAAAGGCTGAGATGGACCTCATCACAGACGTTCCCTCCCCCACCACACCAACACGTCCCTAAAGGACTGTTTCCAACAGTTCTTTTGATCCAGCTCATTATGGCCCTTATTAAGACTGTATCACAAGGTGTACCAGGCACACCACACCATTTGGAAAGACGAAGTGAATATCAGAATGAGAGGTGGCAGTGTAAGGCCAGACCCCGGGGGGCCATGATGGGCCGCCCTTCCTCTCCTTCCCGCCAGCGGGGAAGTCCCTAATGGAAGGAGCCTTCCAGATTGTGGGGACCAATGACAGCACACTTCGCCAGCTAAAGCTGCCCCACCCCAGTCATGTAGAAGGACCTGTCAGCCTGCGACGCCTCGGCCTGGCAACCTATCCGAACCCCCATCCATCTAGCCTGACCATCCCTCACAACGAACATATAAAGACCACCTCCAATACGGTCGGGGTGCAGACTTCTTTGACCTGCCTCGTTCGGGTCAGGGAACCCCGCCTGAGAGCGCTTCCCCATTAAAGCCTGCTAGACACTCTTTTCAGTGTCCTGGTTGTCTTTAACCTAACATTTGGCACCCAACATGGGGCCCAAGGCGAGGGTCCATCCCGCGACGAGCAGGATTTGCGGCCCCCTCGGGTCTGGCCCGCGCTGGACCAGGTTACCCCGTCACCCCTCCGGGACCATTCAACCGTCTGGCAGGATATGGGGTAAGTACCATCGGTTGGGCTCTGGGGGGCGTTGCTCCCATGGAAAATATTCCTAGGGTGTCTCGGTCCCTTTAAATTGTGGCCGCATCCAGACCCCTCCTCCGCAGGCCAGGCCTGCTATTCCTCGGCACCAGTCAACTCGGAGACGTCCATCTTGGCTGAGTGGCCCTCTCCTCACTGGGTTGACAGCCCATTCAGGGACGCCTGACCGGATCACTCCCAGCCCTGCTAACGATTGGTCCAGGACCTTCGTTCATATTTGCCATGGGGGCGGCTACCTCCAGGGCCAACCAACCCTGATCTACACCACTAAAATGTTTACTCGCCAACCTCAGAACTCTACATAACTCTGGAAAAATTCACTCCAAATGCTTAACCTTTCTTTGTTCTGAGGCATGACCCCAATATTATTTAAATAATGGCTCACAATGGTCGCCAACCGGAACTTTTGATTCTAATATCCTCTGTGACTTAGATAATTACTGCCAGAAGAGGGGAAAATGGTCTGAGGTACCCTATGTACAGGCTTTCTGGCTGTTGCGCTCCCATCCCACCCTATGTACCCGCTGTTCCCCTTCTGAAATTCTAACCATGGCCCTTCCTAGCCCTACACCAACTCCCCCTCTATCACCCTCACCAACTCCCTCCATATCCACTCCTCTCCCATCATCCTCACAGCCCAGCCCTTCTGTGATTACACCTCTCATCACTCCCTTGGCTCCGCCTAGATATCCACCCCTTTCTCCGTGCCCACCCCTTTCTGACTCACTAGTCAGCTCACACACAAGGTCCCAGACAGCTCCCAATCTACCAGCTCCCCTGCTTCCTCTCTGCCAGGTGGCCGGCCCAAAGGGTCTTGCCCCATGTCCGTGTGCCTTTTTCACTCCAACATCTTGCCCATATTTACCAACGGAAATATCAATAACCTCAGATATGCAGATGACACCACCCTTATGGCAGAAAGTGAAGAGGAACTAAAAAGCCTCTTGATGAAAGTGGAAGAGGAGAGTGAAAAAGTTGGCTTAAAGCTCAACATTCAGAAAACGAAGATCATGGCTTCTGGTCCCATCACTTCATGGGGAAATAGATGGGGAAACAGTGGAAACAGTGTCAGATTTCATTTTTGGGGACTCCAAAATCACTGCAGATGATGATTGCAGCCATGAAATTAAAAGACGCTTACTCCTTGGAAGAGAAGTTATGACCAACCTGGATAGTATATTCAAAAGCAGAGACATTACTTTGTCGACTAAGGTCCGTCTAGTCAAGGCTATGGTTTTTCCTGTGGTCATGTATGGATGTGAGAGTTGGACTGTGAAGAAGGCTGAGTGCCGAAGAATTGATGCTTTTGAACTGTGGTGTTGGAGAAGACTCTTAAGAGTCCCTTGGACTGCAAGGAGATCCAACCAGTCCATTCTGAAGGAGATCAGTCCTGGGATTTCTTTGGAAGGAATGATGCGAAAGCTGAAACTCTAGTACTTTGGCCACCTCATGCGAAGAGTTGACTCATTGGAAAAGACTCTGATGCTGGGAGGGATTGGGGGCAGGAGGAGAAGGGGACGACCGAGGATGAGATGGCTGGATGGCATCAATGACTCGATGGACATGAGTCTGAGTGAACTCCAGGAGTTGGTGATGGACAGGGAGGCCTGGTGTGCCGCGATTCATAGGGTCGCAAAGAGTCGGACAGGACTGAGCGACTGAACTGACTGAACTGAGGCTCCTACTTGGCCAACACTTCTAACCACATCAGAAACTTCACCCAGCTGCCTCAGTCTTACGCCCTCACCTGGCAGGACATATTTGTCATTCTGGGGTCCACCACTACCCCAGAGGAAAGAAAGGCCATTTAGGCCATGGCAAAAGTGGTGGCTGACCAAAAACATCTAGCTAGCCCAGCAGACCCTGCCTGGCCACCTGGGGCAGCTGCTATTCCAGATGTAGACCCAGACTGGGGCTATCAGGAGGGACAGAGAGGAAGAGCCAACATTCGGTACATGGTAAAATGCCTATTGGAAGGAATGGAGACCACCTCCCTCAAGGTGGTAAACCTACTTAAACTAGATGAAGTAACCCAGGGCCCCGATGAGAACCCGGCAGCCTTTCTTAACAGACTGACAGAGGCTCTCACCTCCTATACTCGGATTGCCCCAGATTCTCTGGCGGGGGTCACAACCCTAACCAACCATTTTATATCCCAATCAGCTTCAGACATCAGAAAAAAACTCTCCAAGGCTGAAGACGGGCCTCGGACACCCCTCCAAGACCTGGTAAAAATGGCCTTTAAGGTTTCTAACGCCCGAGAGGAAGCCACCGAAGCCAACCGCAAGGCAAGGCTTAAACAAAAAGCCAAACTCCAGGCTAACCTCCTTGAGAGACACCCAGGCGCTGGTAGCAGCCTTGTGGCCGGCCATGGGACAGAAGATGAGTCCCCAGAAGCCACCACCAGGAGCCTGCTTCAAATGCAGTTATAAGGGCCACTGGGCCCAACTCCCGGCTCCTGACAAAGCTCTGCCCTCGTTACAAACAGCCAGGACATTGGGTGAGTGATTGCCCCCGGGCAACTCAGGCCCGGGCCTTACCGGACCGAGGTCTGGGCTCCCAAGATGACATTTCCTCCCCGCATCCCACCTTGGAAGATTGACGGCGCCCAGACTCGGGGAACCCCATGACCCAAGCCGAGCCCAGGGTAATGCTTCAAGTGGCAGGTAAGTCTATCAATTTTCTAATAGATATGGGGCTACTTACTCAGTTCTTCCCTCCTTCACGGGCATCTTGCATCCTTCTCAGGTCTCAGTGGTGGGTATAGATGGCACATCTTCACGACCCTTGCAGACTGGGCCACAGCCTTGTCAGCTTGATCACTTCTTGTTCACACACTCTTTTCTGATAATCCCTTCATACCCCACTCCCCTGCTGGGGCGGGCCATTTTAGCTAAGCTTAAACTACCGCACAATTGCACTCATCTCACACACTAGTAAAGTAATGCTCAAAATTCTCCAAGCCAGGCTTCAGCAATATGTGAACCGTGAACTCCCTGATGTTCAAGCTGGTTTTAGAACAGGCAGAGGAACCAGAGATCAAATTGCCAACATCCGCTGGATCATGGAAAAAGCAAGAGAGTTCCAGAAAAACATCTATTTCTGCTTTATTGACTATGCCAAAGCCTTTGACTGTGTGGATCACAATCAACTGTGGAAAATTCTGAGAGAGATGGGAATACCAGACCACCTAACCTGTCTCTTGAGAAACCTGTATGTAGGTCAGGAAGCAACAGTTAGAACTGGACATGGAACAACAGACTGGTTCCAAATAGGAAAAGGAGTACATCAAGGCTGTATATTGTCTCCCTGCTTATTTAACTTATATGCAGAGTACATCATGAGAAACGCTGGACTGGAAGAAACACAAGCTGGAATCAAGATTGCCGGGAGAAATATCAATAACCTCAGATATGCNGTGTTCATCGCAGCACTGTTTATAATAGCCAGGACATGGAAACAACCTAGATGTCCATCAGCAGATGAATGGATAAGAAAGCGGTGGAGCATATACACAATGGAGTATTACTCAGCCATTAAAAAGAATACATTTGAATCAGTTCTAATAAGATGGATGAAACTGGAACCGATTATACAGAGTGAAGTAAGCCAGAAAGAAAAAACTTCTTTATAACAGTGTATGTACAGCGTGTGGTCCATGACAATAAATCTATTGATTGTATCTTGTAATGCTCTATCTGGATGCAGGTGGCTTTTAGAGAGTATTGAAATGCCCTAAAGCCACAACTAAGCCACTGGCATGAAGATGAGGTACTAGTATCCAGAATTCTGTGTAAATACTAAATCAGAGATCTGTGCGGAGCTGTGTTCCTAACATGAAGAGCACAGGAGACTGGTAACCAATGATTAGTAGCTAGAGTGGTCTTATTTGCTGTCATTCCCATATCTGAAAATATGGGCCCTTCCTGGTTAGAAGATTTAATCCCTGAGGGTTATGCATTCTTTCCAGATGACTGCAAACCAGTGCTGCCAAATTGGGTACATTGTACTCTTTATGTTCAAAGAATCATGCAAGAGGAAGAGGCTGTTTTGGCACGAGTATTTTACCCTGATCAACTAGGAGAGGTATGGCTGCTGTTATCCACTGTGAGCAGGGAAGAAAATGTCTGGTATTCAGGTCATCCACCGGGGAGTGTCTTGTTCTCCATTTATCAATTAGGACTGCGAATGGATGAATGCAGCATGAAAGGTCCAAGAAAGGTATGTTTATCAGAGACCCTGTTCATTTAGGAAGGTGAGTTTGAATATTACCATCAAGTAAGCCAGTGGACCCAATAGAAGTGCTACCTGAGGCCCACAGACTTAGAATAGGTAGTGGACAATAATTACCAGTGGGAAACCAAGAACAATCAGAGATAAATTTATCCTGTTAATCTCCCTCTTCTACATTTTTTTTGAAAAGGAAAAGCCCGCCAGAACTTGGCAGGAATTGTTCCTTCAACGTGTTTGTAGAAGTTGGTCCACATGGTGTAAGAGGGAGACTTTGGCAACCATGGGGATGTACCACTTGCGTCCTCATCAAAGTAGTGCAGTTAACTGACAACCTCCAGCCTCAGTCCTTCAGGATCTTCCTTGGCTTTTGAAAAGACATGCCCTTTTCAGAAAGCTTGAGCCAATAAGTGACAGTGACTAGTATACTAAGGACTGGCTCTTTCTGACTGACACAGGACTCATTTGACAGACAGTCTTTCCACTAGACCTCCTCATTGGAATGACCCTGTCAGATCTACATTGCAGTCCGATATTCTATCTGCCCAACATGTTATATTTCACTCTTTTCTCAAGTGGCAGGTATGCATCTTGGTTGGAAGGATTTCCCTGCCCAGTTCTCTTTCCTTCTTTTAACTGTCACTGAAGTTAACCCCTGGTAAACTGCGTGGACTCAATGCTATTTCTGTGTTTCTTCAAAGAGCATCCAGCTGACACATGCAGTCACCAAAGTAATAACCTACAGGAAATAAAGGTCTTAAGATTTGACTTAATAAAGTCTTAAAATATTGATATTGTGTGTTCTGGACTGAATGTTTGTGCCCCTCCAATATTCATGAGTTGAAGCCCTCACCTCCATTGTGATAGTATTTAGAAAAGGGGCCTTTGAAAGGTGCTTAGGTTTAAATGAGATCATGCAGTTAGCACCCTAGTCTGATGTCTTTACAAGAAAAGACACCAGAAAGCTAGTTCTTACCTCCCACATGAACAAGAAGAGGTCATGTGATCACAGAATAAGCTGGTACCTGCCTATAAGCTAAGAAAAGAGGCTTAAGAATAAAAGCTACCTTGTCAGTGGCTTGACCTTGGAATTCCCGCTTTTCAGAAGCGTGAAAAATGAGTTTCTGTTGTTTAAAACACCCAATCTATGGTACTTTGTTACGATATCCTGTGCAGACATATTTTGTGTGTTATGATTTAGAACTTATTATACCTACAAATAAATTGTAAATTTCTCTGGTAACTAGAGCTACTTTCTCATGAATCATATGAATTACAACCTTCTAATTTATACCATCTCTCCCTTTTTTTTTTTTCATCACACAAAAAAAGACTGCTTTACAGACATATACACAGAAAAGACTGCATTATGTGATCTCAAGAATCTCATGAGCATTTATTAAGTACTGATAACATAAATCAGATGAAAGACTTAAAAGAGCTCTTGTACAAATGTGTATGAGGACTTATTTCTGAAATGAATAGTCTAAAAGCATCTTAGAGGCAGATGTATAAGAAATTCATTGAGAGAATTGTTCCAGTATTAATCTTTACTTCTGCTAAAATTTCATCGCAAATAACACTAATTATGAGAAAGTATCTTGCAAACAATATACCAAAACTTTAATACTTTCCCTTTAAATTGAAGGGATTTATCTTTGGTCAGAGCACATAAACTTTCTCAGATAAATAATTTTAAAAAGGAACTTCTAGTAAGGAGATAAACGAAAGCCCACAAACACTCTATTCTTAGTAGAAGAAAATAATTTCAATCTTTCTTTCCTTTCTATTTATTTTTGTAAATGGGATAACTTTCACAAACTTGTAATGGAAGACCGTTTTGCACAATAAAACAAAAGCCATCTAAATAAGGTTAAAAAAAAAAAGTTCTATGAAGTAGATCAAAGCACCACATTCTTCCTCTATATCCAAATTGCCCTCCTGCTATGACTTGAAGTTTTGCAATCTATAATGGACAAAAACGTAGAAATATATTCATATGCAAAAAAGGACTATGGAAAATGTTGGAAGAATGAGGCTTGTTAACCACCTTAAATATAGTGGCATTTACTTTGAAAGTGATCTACAAAGTATCTTTATTTCCATTCATGTGTGAAAAGCAAGATTTTTAAAGGAGTCATTAAATACATAGAGAGGAAAAACTTGCAAGATTTGCCTTTCTCCTGGGTAGAAATGAAATTTTATGATTAGCATGAACATGGAATTTTCTGGAGAAAATGAATCAGAACTGAATCGGAAGCTATAATGTTACAGAATAACACCAGAGTCTTAATCAAGAAGAGTAACTGGTCACACTTCTAGGGCCGGTTGTGCTCAGATGTGAAGTGTGACATTTTATAGGAAAGAGGGCTTATAGATTGCTCAGCTGAAAGCCATTTAACTGTCTGGCACATGATGTGTAGAAGCAAACCAAGGGAGGACAACATTTTTGAATAGAGCCAGATCTCATAACATGTACAGGTGACACAGTCATTCCATTCCTAGTTTAAGCCCACCATCCAATATTAAAAATGAAACTTAATCAAATTTAGAAAATTTTATTCAGACTGGATGAGAATTTTGGCAAGTTTCATGAAATAAAATGGTTGAATTTTCTGCTAGAACATTCTAAAATGATACTGGCAGAGAAGAAAGGGATAAAAAGACTAAAAAACAAGCAAAAAAAAAACCTTAATCAATTTTCTTAGTATACATTATATAATAAGAATCCTCTGACATTATAACTATAGATCTTGTTATAAGAGTGCATGATACTTTTACATATTAGGCATAAAATTAAAAAAATAAACTTTTCTCTATAAGATAGTTTTAAATAGTGCTGAAATATGGTTTTAAATACTTAATCAGATACAATACAGTAGTGGTTTAGAATATAAAAAGAAAGGACAGAGAAACATTAGATAATGAATTTTCCATGAAATGCTCATTCTTTAAGATTGATTCTTTCATTTCAGTATTTGCTATAGAAAAACAAATTTCTAAATATTGGTGATAAAACAAAAAGCTCATAAGGTAATGTAGAGTTTTTGTAGAACCTGATTTTGTAGAATTTACAGAGTAGTGAGAAAGGTTGCTAAAATAAAAGTAACAATAGATTGATAACTACTACAATGAAGAATAGAGCCAGGATAAGTCAGAGCAAAATCCTTGAGGTAGGACAGAATAAAGTTTCAGGGGGAAATAAACAAACACAAAATTTCCTAGTGTGAAAAAAAAAATTGTAAATGTCTAGATTGAGTAACATTAGATTGATTTCTTCATGGAAAGATCTCTTAAAACTACTGCTATTCTAATCCATGTCATGATTCCCTATAGGATGAGAGGCATAGGGTATAGCACTCATCTTCCCTCATTTCTCAGTCGGTAAAGAGTCTGCCTGTGATGCAGGAGACCTGGGTTCGATTCCTGGGTCAGGAAGACCCTCTGGTATGGCAACCCACTCTAGTATTCTTGCCTGGACAATCCATGGACAGAGGAGTCTAGCAGGCTACAGTCCATGGGGTCACAAGAGACAGACATGACTTTGTGACTAAACCACCACCAGGGGCTGAACAGTTAAATTCCCCGAGCATCTTACAGTTCTTTAAAAAAGATGTCCTTTCCTATTAGGAGGAGAATCTTCCTAGTGGTGCTCAGCTGGTAATTACTCTCTCCTCAACAGCAATGAGGTGAACAAGCTTCTCATAGAGAGGGCAGAAGCAGATCATAAAATGTAAGTAAAGTTCAATGACAGTGAGTTGAGGATGCACGTAAAGTGAAGTCGCTCAGTCGTGTCCAACTCTTTGGGACCCCATGGACTGTAGCCTACCAGGCTCTTCTGTCCATGGGATTTTCCAAGCAATAGTACTGGAGTGGATTGCCATTTCCTTCTCCAGGGGATCTTCCCGACCCAGGGATCGAACCCAGGTCTCCCACGTTGGAGGCAGATGCTTTAACCTTTGAGCCACGAGGATGCAGGTAGGAAGTGATTAAAAAGGGGGGGGGGATATTTATTAACCATGGTCTGATAAGCACTGGATTAATGTATGTTATTGGAAAAGGAAATGGAAACCCACCCCAGTATTCTCGCCTGGGAAATCCCATGGACAGAAGAGCTTGGTGGGCCAGAGTCCATGGGGTCCCAAAAAGTCAGACACAACATGGTGACTAAACAACAACCATAACGTACACTATATGTGAAATAGAACACATGTGACAACAACAGAAAATAAAGGAACAAATCTGACTTGTTGAATGGTTGATACTGAACTGTAGATTGATAGAAATCACACACTTTCTTCCACTTTTGCCTTCAAATGAACTGAGGGATTAAATCACAGACATCACAATGTTAGAGAAAAATACCTACTGTACTAGTAGGGAAGGCTGGATTGGAATCTGTTGCTGAAATAGGGTAGTCACAATAGAGTACCTGTTACTTCATCCAGAATTCACTTCCTTACCCAGTCACAGAAAACACCTGGATGTTCATTAGACCTTTTCTTGAGGAATACTGCTTGTTTAACCATGTCACATGGCTGTGAACAGAAAAAGCAAAATGATACAAAACCTTTTCTCTGCAGGCAGAAAGATTTAAAAGAGTGCCAGAAATACTAGGCTGAGTTGTTTTCCTTCTTTCCCTGAACTCACTGATGAGATCAAGTGACTTCTCCTCCTTTGTTGATTGTGACTGAGCAAAGCAGAGACATGTCAAGAAAAGTCAGAATGTCCTTCCCTTCTGGTCACTTTGCACTTAACCACCATCTCCTAGGAAGAGAAGTGCCCCATTTCTATGGCAACCTGAATGGAGGTAGGGAGAGAGGGTATGACTTTGTTCTAGAAATTGCCTATTGAGCAGAAGCGAAAGAGGATTTTTATAAGATTGGGAGACCTGCCTCCTACCATATACAAAGATACATCTGAAAATTATTAATAATTTCAGAGAGTTTTTTTTTTTTCCAAAGAATAAACTTTCAAAAATGTTAAAACTCAACTCTTGGGTTAGTGTAGACTTAATATGTGCCCAGCACATATCTTACTCATAAATGAGGGAGTTAGGAGGATGGTAAAGCTACATTCTAGAGCATTTGAGGACTAGAGATCTATATATTCACTCATATTACGAGCAGCATTATATCACCTCAAAGTTTATGTGTTGAAATACTGAATCCTTGAATCTCAGAATGTAACCTTAGTTAAAAATTTGGTCTTTGAAGATACAATCAGTTAAGCTGAGATCATTAGGTTAGGTTGTAGCCTAACGCCACTGGTATCTTTACATAAAGGGGGAATGTAGACATAGAGAGAGACATGCATAAAAGAAGTGGATATCAAGGCAGAAGGAGAAGACATCTCTCCCAAACCAAGGAGAGAGGCCTGGAATAGAACCTCCCTCGTAATTCTCAAAAGAAAGCAACCCAAATAATACCTCAAATTTTTTTTTTTTTTAACTTTTAGACTTCAAAACTGTGAGGTCAAAAATTTCTGTTGTTTAAATTGTTGAGATTGTGGTGCTTTATTACAGCAGTTCTGGAAAACTAGGGTTTCCGTGATAGCTCAGTTGGTAAAGAGTCTACCTGCAATGCAGGAGACCTGGGTTCGATTCCTGGGTCTGGGAGATCCCCTGGAGAAGGAAATGGCAACCCACTCCAGTATTCTTGTCTGGAAAATCCCATGGACAGAGAAGCCTAGTGGGCTATAGTCCATGGGGTTTATAGAGTTGAACACAACTCAGGGACTAAACCACCAGACCATCTCCAAGGTCAAGTCATGGACTTCTCTGGTGGATCAGATAGTAAAGAATATGCTTGCAGTGCAGGAGACCTGGGTTCGATCCCTGGGTTAGAAAGATCCCCTGGAGAAGGAAATGGCAACCCACTCTATTATTATTGCCTGGGAAACCCCATGGACAGAGGAGCCTGATAAGCTACAGTTCATGGGGTCACAAAGAGTTGGACACAACTGGGTGACTTTCACTTCACTAAAAGCTAAGTGACAACCCAGGTTCTGAGGTAACAATCCAGTAACCAGTCAAGGAAACAGTAATATCATTGACAGGAAGAGAGGGAATCTTTCAGTTCATAGCAGTTAGGGTAGAGTTTCCCTTAACAAAAAGTAGAATCAAATCCTAATGGGAATCAAAGTTCTTTCACTTAAAAGATTTTGTCATTGTTTCAGTCTAATGAATTCAGTGATTAAAGTTCACATGTGAGAATTTCACATTCCCATAATTTATATTTTCCTGAATATAATGTACTAAAAGATTAACTAGATCTCTCACAAAACAAAAGTTGAATCTTCATGTCTGGTCATTTTATGTTTTTTTACATGTTAATTTAAAAAATCATTTCAGGTACAGCAAAGTCAGACCCAGGTGAACTGATTTGGCCTTAAGCAATAAATGTTAAAATCTTCAGTTCAGCTCAGTTGCTCTGTCATGCTGAACTCATTGTGACCCCATGGATTGCTGCACGCCAAGCTTCCCTGTCCATCAGCAACTCCCAGAATTTACTCAAACTCATATCCATTGAGTCACTGATGCCATCCAATCATCTCATCCTTTATTTTCCCCTTTTCTTCCTGCCTTGAATCTTTCCCAGCATCAGGGTCTTTTCCAGTGGGTCAGTTCTTCACATCAGGTAGCCAAAGTATTAGAATTTCAGCTTCAGCATCAGTAACAACTGATAAATGCTTCTTTTTGAATCTATAAGAACATCAGTTCATAGAATATAATATTACTGTGAGGTCAGGAGGGTGTCGTATCAGTAGCTGGACAACTCATATTTGGAAAATTAATGCAGGAAGAATTAATTCAACTGATATTTAATGGACTTTAAAAATGTCTGATAAACTGAGCCAGGAACACTCTTTTGTTCTTCATGATGAAAAGAGAATCTTGCCACCAGAGAATGGATCAGTATCCAAGGTTTCTTATAGTCATGTAGGGAGCAGAGATACTCTCAAGTAGAGAGTAGCAATTTGCACACTCTATACCTGGCTGCACTCCCTTCCTCCAGGCATGCTGTCAGCAGAATCTATATTCACTGTCAAATCCAAATCCCCTGGTGGGCTGTAAACATTTTCCATAGCTTCTATCTTTGTTCATCTTTGTTCATCTACTTCACGTCAGTGAAAATGGACAGATAACCAAGTTGAACAAATACTAAAGAAATACTTGAACAAGGTAAAAGAAAAAAAAAATCCCACAAAGAAATAAGAACAACACATCAGGCAGATAAGTAAATCCAGGGAAATAATGAGGTAAGCTTCCCAAGTGGCACCAGTGGTAAAGAACCCACCTGCCAGTTCAGGAGGTTCAAGAGAGGTGGGTTCAATCCCTGGATCAGGAAGATTCCCTGGAGAAGGAAATAGCAACCTGATCCAGTATTCTTGCCTGGAAAAACCCATGGACAGAAGAGCCTGGTGTTCTGCAGTCCATGGGGTTGCAAAGAATCAGATATGAATGAGCATGCATGCACACACTTGCAAAACAGAAGCACATTTAAGAGCAATATAAATCATATGAATAGAGAGATTGGAAATCATAGTATGTCTCTGACTGATGAAAAGCTGTCATGAGAAATAGAATTCTCGGAATCTAACGATGTCATTTTGAATATCTAATTGTGAAACAAATTATAATAAATATAATGTAGCAAAAGGTCAAAAAGATAACCTTGCAACATAATGCAAAGACAATACGTGAGAAAAGTTAAGACTCATAGAGCAAAGATGTAAAAATTTCAATGTCTTTCCATCCATTTAATAGATGTTTATGAAACACCTGCTAGGTGCCAGAAATTGTTTCAATGCATCCAGAGACCATGAGCTTTATTCTCAAGGAGCTTATGAAATAGTGTGAGTAGTCAGTTAACAATAGGCACATGAAGTAATAAACTATAAAAAGGTCAGAGGATAGAGAGGAAGTAGAACAGGTGAAAGAAGTTTGAGGATAAGAAAAGAGAGGATAGTTTTTATTTAAATAGCAGAATGTGGTAGGTGTCATTAAAAAGGTAACAAAGATGGTTTTGGGTAATGTTCTGGGTGTTGAGAAAGTCAAGGGATGAGGTCAACAGGCTCCATGAACAGAGATTTGCCAATTCAAGTGAAAGAACAAAAGCAAACTAAAAATAAAAATAAATTTCATAGAGTTGAAGATGCTAAAAAAATTTTGAAAGAACTAATCTCATACCAAATAATATTAATGAGAAAAAAAAGGCACCGATACTCAATTACACATCAATAATATAAAAAGCAAATGTTAAGCATCTCAGTTAAAAAAAAAACTCAGTAGATGACTAGATGTATGTAACTGAACATTCTACGTGAGTGTCTATGACCGCGGGTGTACAATTATGCAGATTTGGGATTCTCTACCAAATACTGAAATTAATAATTGATTTAATAAGTTGACCATCTATAAGTATGACCATTTAATAAGTTGACCATCTATAACAGTGAGAGGAGGTTTGGTTTGTGGGAAATAAGCCAAGAGGACTTGAGGGTTAGCAGCATGCATGGGTAGTAACTAGCAGCACCCACTCACTGACTTGATATATTTCATCCATCAATGATCACATTCTTTCACTAGCCTTGCTTTAACTTGGAAGTTAAGTCTAATCCTAACTCTAACCCTAAGCCCCAAAAGAAGACATAAACTACCTAACTAAATCATGAATAAAATATATAGGCAGATAAATAGAGGAGATAGAATAGATACATAGATAGATAATATTAATAGATATATACTGACTCCTGGTAATCCTTTCACCCTGCCTGCTAAATAGGTACATCTTCTATGAATATTTTTTAATTGTGTGGAGAATGTCAATGATTTACTGTTTAAGAGAAGACGATTTTTGTATCATATTGCCTATATTTATCCTCTATTTTTAAAAATTGGGTAGAGAACTAAAAATAAATAATGCTAGCTATTTATGCCATGCATTTAAGGTATATTTCTGAATGCCAAAATCTCCCATGCCAATTAAGGTAAAATTGATACACTTGTAACATCAAGTCTGCAGAAGTTATTTTCAGTGCTACCCAATGGAGTTGAACTAAGATATCTAAAAGAAAGCCTCTGCTACTTTTATGGCTGCAATCTGAAAAATTGCATGTGGGAAGCAAGAAAAATTTCTTCAAAATATATTTCTGGGTTTTCCAATTCTAATGACTCAGAAATAAGTACATAAGAAATCCCTTTCCCTTTTGAGATGATCAGTGTGGAAAAGTAAATGATTAGCTATTAGTATCTGGAAATCCTGTGAAGTTTCACTTTGACTGGTTTGGGGGATACCACTCCACAAACACATGTCTTAAAGAGAACATGGCCTGTAGGTTAAGTGAACATGAGCTGAGAATTCAGGGACAATTCTATTATGTGCACATATGTGTCCTTGAGGCTGTTGATGGCATTTGAGGACCGACTGAATAAAAAATGAATACAATCTTAGGTTAGAAAAAATATAATATGATGCTGTAAAAGGCATATTGGAAAAATGAAGATCAGAAGTGTTAGATACAATCTTTAATCAACTCAAAGATATTTGGTGTATTTTACAGACCAGAATGTGTACCCATGTGATAAGGAATCAGAAAAATGATTTTCCATTAGATTCACTTCTGTGATATTTGAAAGGTTAAAGCATTTATTCTTGCTCTAGTTCTATTTTTTCTCCCACTCCCACCTAATGTCAAACGCGTCTAAAAAATAGAGCACATGTGATTGTAGATCAAGTCTCAGAAGACTGCCTCAGTGGTCAACATTATCCTTATCCCTAGTTGCACAAATATACTTCTTACATGGGAGGAGACAGGTCTGATGAATTTTAGCCTCAGGTTTTCTATATTCAGAGCTGCTCTGCTTAGGATTCAAGTAGAGTTCTGCCAGAATGTAAGCTTCAGAAACTAGGTGAGAGAGAAGAAGCTTCTCTCCATTTGTGTAAGAAGGAGATATTTCTTAACATGACTACTCTTTTTTTTTTTTTTAATATGAAAACTCTGTGGCAGTATTGTGGGGTCTCAACATGAAATTTTGCAATGCTGTCATTAAATATCTGATATGAGCATACAGTGTGTTTCCTAGAAAGGATTTGTTTATGGGAAATAGATCAAGAGGACTTGAGGGCTAACTACATGCATGGGTAGTGAGTAACTAACAGTACCCATTCAAGATATGTGCTGCTGCTGCTGCTGCTAAGTCACTTCAGTCATGTCCGACTCTGTGTGACCCCATAGATGGCAGCCCACCAGGCTCCCCCATCCCTGGGATTCTCCAGGCAAGAATATTGGAGTGGGTTGCCATTTCCTTCTCCAATGCATGAAAGAGAAAAGTGAAAGTGAAGTCGCTCAGTCTGTCCGACTGTTAGCGACCCCATGGACTGCAGCCCACCAGGCTACTCCATCCATTGGATTTTCCAGGCAAGAGTACTGGGGTGGGGTGCCATTGCCTTCCCTGGTGCACTTGCTTAGAATAGTGGAAATGAATCCCTTAGTTCCCATCCCAGTCAGCAAAACACAGTCCTCAGCAACCACTGGTGTCTAGACACACAATGAAACATCCAACCAGATTGTTGAGAATAAAATGTAATAAAATTTGAGAATGTTCAGCTCGTTCCATTTCTTTTCCAATTTGATACCAAGAAAAGTATATTTACTAGTTTTATTCAGAATGAGTTCTTTCAAGGCATAAGGAAAAATAAAAATAAAAATTCAGAACTGTGTGGCTGGAATGTGCAATGCAGAAAGTCGTCTTTAGCTAATCAGCTAAATATTTTTACAACACACTGAGTTTCAAGGTGCAGCATCAAAAGGTAGATTCCAGAAATGAAACTCCACATTGCAAAACCAAGATACATATTTGCAAAAGTAATTCTCTAAAGCATTGTTCTAAAAATGAAAAGGATCCTTCTACCTTTAGCAATAGAAAAAATTTGAGATGAATAAAGTATGATTTTATTGCAAGGGGATAAACCGTGCAAGTGTTCCTAACATGTGACTAAAGCATTCATAACTTTAAAAGTTCTTCCTTTTCAGAAAAATCCAGATGGAAGAGATTCTTCTGTGTTCATCATATGTGAATTTTCTATTTTAATTTGTATCTCATTTTCTCTACAGTTAGATTATGCATGTAAAAGAATGAAATATACATATATAACTTTTATAACTATTTATTGAGTACACTTTTTTCACAAGTAACACTTATAAAAGGTCATGTGTAGCAAGCATGACAATACAATTTAGGATCATTGTTTGCTAATCTATTTTATTTGTGATTAATTTCATAAAATATAATGATTTCATAATTTACACTACTAAAACAAAACATATTTCTTGTGTGGATAATTCCTTTAGAAGTTAAACAGATAAAATGGTGACCTATTACAGACAGATAATTATTGTATTGACTGAAGAATAGATAGATAAATGGTTATTAATTTTATAACACAAGAAGATTATATGATTAGGTAAAAATATTACAATTTTTGTAAAATCATATGTAAGATTATGTAAAAAGTTTCCACTAATTTTGCATAATAACAACATGTAATATGTGAACTAATGTAATTATTCCATTGCATGGGATAATTTTAGTATAATTTAGGAGTAATAACAACCCCATAAGGAAATGAGTGTTGTTTCAGCATCTTGGGAGTTAATAGTAAAGCAATCTTTCTCTTTAATAATTTTAAAATAAATTTTTGATATTATAACCTTAAAGCTTTTAGGACTTATTTATTTATTTATTATTATTTTTAATTT
>SJYX01024234.1:239047-289627 GCA_006410675.1 Oreotragus oreotragus | reverse complement strand
TGGACAACGTGGAAGAAATGGACAAATTCTTAGAAAAATACAACTTTCCAAAACTGAACCAGGAAGAAATAGAAAATCTTAACAGACCCATCACAAGCACGGAAATTGAAACTGTAATCAGAAATCTTCCCTCAAACAAAAGCCCAGGTCCAGACGGCTTCACAGCTGAATTCTACCAAAAATTTCGAGAAGAGCTAACACCTATCCTACTCAAACTCTTACAGAAAATTGCAGAGGAAGGTAAACTTCCAAACTCATTCTATGAGGCCACCATCACCCGAACACCAAAACTTGACAAAGATGCCACACAAAAAAAGAAAATACAGGCCAATATTACTGATGAACATAGATGCAAAAATCCTTAACAAAATTCTAGCAATCAGAATCCAGCAACACATTGAAAAGATCATACACCATGACCAAGTGGGCTTTATCCCAGGGATGCAAGGATTCTTCAATATCCGCAAATCAATCAATGTAATTCACCACATTAACAAATTGAAATATAAAAGCCATATGATTATTTCAGTAGATGCAGAGAAAGCCTTTGACAAAATACAACATCCATTTATGATAAAAACTCTCTAGAAAGTAGGAATAGAAGGAACATACCTCAACATAATAAAAGCTATATATGACAAACCCACAGCAAACATTATCCTCAATGGTGAAAAACTGAAAAAATTTCCCCTAAAATAAGGAACAAGACAAGGGTGCCCACTTTCACCATTACTGTTCAACATAGTTCTGGAAATTTTGGCCACAGCAATCAGAGCAGAAAAAGAAATAAAAGGAATCCAAATTGGAAAAGAAAAAGTAAAACTCTGTTTGCAAATGACATGATCCTCTACATAGAAAACCCTAAAGACTCCATCAGAAAATTACTAGAACTAATCAATGAATATAGTAAAGTTGCGGGATATAAAATCAACACACAGAAATCCCTTGCATTCCTATACATTAATAATGAGAAAGCAGAATTATAAATTAAGGAAACAATTCCATTCACCATTGCAATGAAAAGAATAAAATACTTGGGAATATATCTACCTATAGAAACTAAAGTATTTTTTAAATATATTTTTTCCTGATCATAAATGTTTCTTAGTAAAGTTAGTTATCCATCATTCTTCTGTTTGTACTGAAGTTAATAATGTTCTGGAGAATATTGGATAATACTGCATAGTCTTGAAATTGCTGCTGTATTGTTCTGATTAATAAAATATACAATCGATCAATCCTCTATAAGAAATGGATTTCCAATATCTTTTTTATTCCCTTTTCGTTGTATTCAATATAGTCTTTAGATAAGTAATATTTCATGGGAAAATATTTACCTTACATAAATGCCCATATTTTCATTAGCTATAGAATAGTTAACACATGACAGGTATTAAAAATCAATTTCTGATTTTTCTCTATTTTTCACTCATTTAGTTCAAATGTTTTATGTTAATAAAAGAGTACATCAGGGATATACCAACATTTAAAAATATTAAGTACAATGATTATATTCATTCAAGTACTGAAGTATGTGTATGTATGTATGTGCATGTCATAAAACCTAACACAGCAAATGAAAGACAGAATGATTTAACTCTATCACTTATACAAGAAAAAAAATAAGAAGGTTCTTTCATACCTGAACCTAAGTAAAGTAATGGAATTTTTGGTGCTGAAAATATCAAACATTAAAAAAAAATTAGATGCTTTAAATATACTTAGATTCTGCAACTTAAAAGATGAAGCTTAATAATATTATGTAACACAGTAAAATAACCAATTTTTAAAATAAAGTTAGTTAATTTCACTTCCTTATGCGTTTGAGAGCAAATAACCTTTGGATTTCCCTCCAAAGTTGGAAAAATAAGCTATGATGCTTTCCGTGATTAGAAGACAGCCCGCTATTTCCCTTATTTCTCTCCATAGTGTGAGATAATGAACATTTATGCATACTTTCTCAAAGAAGCGACATGCTTCCATTTATTGTAAGGTCCAATTATGCATGAACACTGGTATGGTCCCCTGAAATTAATATACATTTATGCATATTCACTTAAGCAATGTTTCCTCAGTGGCACACCAGAAAAATCTCCCTTCCTCAAGACTTTCTGTTGTCTAGAAGCACCACTAATTCTTTGGTGATAAAAATAAGTCTGTAGTGAAAAAGTCTTATTTCAGACTACAAGTAATCTTCTAAGCATAACACTTATTGTTTCAAATACTTGCCAACAATTATGAATTCTCACATCTTTGGAGAATTTGAGATAATTTATACAGTTAGAATTCTCAGGTATTGCTAAAGAAAAAGAAGAAAAGGCACAAGAGAAACTCCAAGAGTTATGATTTAAGCAAATATGCCATATTGATCAGGGCTTTTGAGGTAAAAAGACCCAGGAGGAAGCATGCTTAAAGACAAGTAGGATCAGGAATTCTGTTTCAGCAACATTGCTTTTTTTTTTTTTTAATTTATTTTTATTTTATTTTATTTTATTTTTTTAGAGCTTCCATTTTACTTTATTTCACTTTACAGTACTCTATTGGTTTTGGCATACATTGACATGAATCTGCCACGGGTGTACAGGAACTCCCAAACATGGACCTTTAAGATATCCATTAAATATTTGGTATGATTTATGCTTGCATTTTTAAAAATATACTTATTTACTTATGTATTTATTGGCTGTGTATTTTATTTTATTTTTTTAGAGCTTCCATTTTACTTTATTTCACTTTACAGTACTCTATTGGTTTTGGCATACATTGACATGAATCTGCCACGGGTGTACAGGAACTCCCAAACATGGACCTTTAAGATATCCATTAAATATTTGGTATGATTTATGCTTGCATTTTTAAAAATATACTTATTTACTTATGTATTTATTGGCTGTGTTGCATCTTCGTTGCCGTGTGGGCTTTTCTCTGTTTGCCTTTTCTCATTGTGGTAGCTTCTCTTGTTGAGGAGTGTGGGTTCTAAAGAATGTGGGATTCAGTAATTGTGGCATGAGGGCTCACTAATGCCAGTTCCAGGGCTCTAGAGCCCAGGCTTAATAGTTGTGACACATGGGTTTAGTTGCTTTGCAGCATGTAAGATTTTCTTGGATCAAGGCTGCAACCTGTCTTCACCTGCATTGGCAAACAGATTCTTTACCACCGAGCTCCCAGGGAAGCTCTATGTTTGCATTTTTGCTTGACCTACACCAAGAGATTAAGTTTTCCTCCCTCAAACAGTGGGCTTCCATGGTGGCTGAGTGCTTGAGACTCGGGTTCGATCCCTGGGTCGGGAAGATCCCCTGGAGAAGGAAATGGCAACCCACTCCAGTATTCTCGCCTNCACCGAGCTCCCAGGGAAGCTCTATGTTTGCATTTTTGCTTGACCTACACCAAGAGATTAAGTTTTCCTCCCTCAAACAGTGGGCTTCCATGGTGGCTGAGTGCTTGAGACTCGGGTTCGATCCCTGGGTCGGGAAGATCCCCTGGAGAAGGAAATGGCAACCCACTCCAGTATTCTCGCCTGGAGAATTCCATGGAGGGAGGAGCCTGGTGGGCTACAGTCCATCGTGTCGCGAGGAGTTGGACAGGACTGAATGACTTCTGAGAGACAGTGAAGTACTTTTCAAAATTTTTATCCACTCCTTGGCAAAAATATCTGAAAATGTCATTTGTTATGTTCACTGAATAATTTAGATTTTCTTAGATAAGTTATTTACAAGGTATTCCTATAGAGGGAAAGATTCCAGAGAGATTCCGGTCTAGTTGGGATACATAACATAGAGATTTTCTTTTCAGCTGCCTCAAAGGCAAAATTATTTTCAAGTGTCTTTTATCTGTGCATAGGCTTGTCTTCTCTTTCTTTGCCAATTTACTCAAGGGGTTGAGAGCAAAAATAAGTGACTGTTACTTTCTAACACTGGACTCTCTCCATTGAAATTTCTTTGAGACTTGCTCTCTTTCTTTTCATGATTCCTATGCAAATGATAGTGCTTTTTACAACTGTAATATATATTTCATAGCACATCTCCTAATTTTGCCCACAGTGGAGCATGTAGTTGGTTCTCCCTTCTTTTATACGCTTCAGGATGCTTTTGGAGAGAAAAGGGAAAATGCTTTGGTTCAGTTTGCTTTTGGTGAAAGAATGCATAATCATCTCTGAGTTTATAGTACTGTGAATAAAAAATGCAACCTACATACATATTTTAATAACCAGTTGGGCCTAAGCACAATTTAAATGTTTAATTTTATACATACATACATGATATGGACTTTCGAAAGCTATGCTGTGCTGCGCTTAGTCGCTCAGTCCTGTCTGAATCTTAGAGATCCCATGGACTATAGCCTGACAGGCTCTTCTGTCCATGGGGATTCTCCAGGCAAGAATACTGGAGTGAGCTGTCAGGCTCTGCTTAAGAGGATCTTCCCCACCCAGGGACAGAACCCAGGTCTCCTGAATTGCAGGCAGATTCTTTACAATCTAAGCCACCAAGGAAGCCCAAGAATACTGGAGTGGGTAGCCTATCCCTTCTCCAGAGGATCTTTCCAACCCAGGAATTGANTGAGCTGTCAGGCTCTGCTTAAGAGGATCTTCCCCACCCAGGGACAGAACCCAGGTCTCCTGAATTGCAGGCAGATTCTTTACAATCTAAGCCACCAAGGAAGCCCAAGAATACTGGAGTGGGTAGCCTATCCCTTCTCCAGAGGATCTTTCCAACCCAGGAATTGAAGCGGGGTCTCATGTATTGCAGGCAGATTCTTTATCAGCTGAGCTACCAGGAAAACCCATTTTGAAAGCTACAACAATAATATTATACATTGAAAGCTGAAATAAATATAAAAATCCTCAGTCTTTCTCTTAAGGCCATAGTCCTCTGCACAGTTTTGACTCACTCTAAGTCTTCACAAGTCACAGTGGACTTCTCTTGATAGCAATTCAGATTTTCATGTAATTCAAGAGGAGATGATGGCACAGAAAATACATACTTTTAATCAAGAAATTGTAAAAAAAAAATACACATGCATATATACGTACAACAAAATGTTAAGATTAAGTCAGAAACATGGTTTGTATCCTGGCTTGTAAACTTAATAGTTGTTTGACACTGAGCATGAAACATTACAATGGTTTTAGAAATACATGTTTTATAATAAAGAAATAACAGGTTTAAATGTAGGATAATATCACATATTATTAAATAAATAGAAAAGTGGTATCTATGGGAAACATTCACTTCAGTTCAGTTGCTCAGTCGTGTCCGACTCTTTGCGACCCCATGAATCGCAGCACACAAGGCCTCCCTGTCCATCACCAACTCCCAGAGTTCACTCAGACTCACGTCCATCAAGTCAGTGATGCCATCCAACCATCTCATCCTCTCTCATCCCCTTCTCCTCCTGACCCCAATCCCTCCCAGCATCAGAGTCTTTTCCAACGAGTCAACTCTTCGCATGAGGTGGCCAAAGTACTGAAGTTTCAGCTTTAGCATCATTCTTTCCAAAGAAATCCCAGGGCTGATCTCCTTCAGAATGGACTGGTTGGATCTCCTTGCAGTCCAAGGGACTCTCAAGAGTCTTCTTCAATATCACAGTTTAAAAGTATCAATTCTTCAGTGCTCAGCCTTCTTCACAGTCCAACTCTCACATCCATACATGACCACAGGAAA
The DNA here is from genome assembly GCA_006410675.1 of Oreotragus oreotragus. Classification (NCBI taxonomy): domain Eukaryota; kingdom Metazoa; phylum Chordata; class Mammalia; order Artiodactyla; family Bovidae; genus Oreotragus; species Oreotragus oreotragus. Next base: position 283,967 of record SJYX01024234.1, on the reverse strand, counting down.
AACCGTAGCCTTGACTAGATGGACCTTATTCGGCAAAGTAATGTTTCTGCTTTTGAATATGCTATCTAGGTTGGTCATAACTTTTCTTCCAAGGAGTAAGCGTCTTTTAATTTCATGGCTGCAGTCACCATCTGCAGTGGTTTTGAAAGTGAAAAGAAAGTGAAATTGCTCAGTCGTGTCCAACTCTTTGCAACCCCGTGGACTGTAGCCCACCAGGCTCCTCCGTCCATGGGATTCTCCAGGCAAGAATACTGGAGTGGGTTGCCATTTCCTTCTCCAGGGCAATCTTCCCGACCCAGGGATCGAACCCAGGTCTTCCGCATTGCAGGCAGACGCTTAACCTCTGAGCCACCAGGGAAGCAGTGATTTTGGAGCCCATAAAAATAAAGTCTGACACTGCTTTCCCATCTATTTCTGATGAATTGATGGGACTGAATGCCATGATCTTCATTTTCTGAATGTTGAGCTTTAGGCCAACTTTTTCACTCTCCACTTTCTATTTCATCAAGAGGTTTTTTAGTTCCTCTTCACTTTCTGCCATAAGGGTGGTGTCATCTGCATATCTGAGGTTATTGATATTTCTCCCAGCAATCTTGATTCCAGCTTGTGTTTCTTCCAGTCCAGCGTTTCTCCTGATGTACTCTGCATATAAGTTAAATAAGCAGGGTGACAATATACAGCCTTGACGTACTCCTTTTCCTATTTGGAACCAGTCTGTTGTTCCATGTCCAGTTCTAACTGCTGCTTCCTGACCTGCATACAAATTTCTCAAGAGGCAGGTTAGGTGGTCTGGTATTTCTATCTCTTTCAGAATTTTCCACAGTTTATTGTGATCCACACAGTCAAAGGCTTTGGCACAGTCAATAAAGCAGTAATAGATGTTTTTCTGGAACTCTCTTGCTTTTTCCATGATCCAGCGGATGCTGGCAATTTGATCTCTGGTTCCTCTGCCTTTTCTAAAACCAGCCTCAACATCAGGGATTTCACAGTTCATGTATTGCGGTAGCCTGGCTTGGAGAATTTTGAGCATTACTTTATTTGCATGTGAGATGAGTGCAGTTGTACAGTAGTTTGAGCATTCTTTGGCATTGCCTTTCTTTGGGATTGGAATGAAAACTGACCTTTTCCAGTCCTGTGGCCACTGCTGAGTTTTCCGAATTTGCTGTCATATTGAATGTAGCACTTTCACAGCATCATCTTTCAGGATTTGAAACAGCTCAACGGAATTGCATCACCTCCACTAGCTTTGTTCGCAGCGGTACTTTCCAAAGCCCACTTGACTTCACATTCCAAGATGTCTGGCTCTAGGTTAGTGATTACACCATCATGATTATCTGGGTCGTGAAGATCTTTTTTGTACAGTTTTTCTGTGTATTCTTGCCACCTCTTCTTAATATCTTCTGCTTCTCTATTTACATTTCCTCACAGAATCTTTCCAAAGTCAAAACAGGTGATGGTAGTAACAATGGAAATAGTGATACATTTGAAGCAGACTGTCAATAAGGCAATATCTAAACTATTTACCATACTATGGAATATTATGCATTACATAAAAAGACACTAAAATGATGTATAGTAAATCTCCTATATATGAACCTTCAAGTTGCAAGCTTTCAAGGATTGGATGTGTGTTCACATGTCCAATCATGTGAGTACAACTTTTTCAAGCAGCTGTACTGTTGTGTATTTTACTGTGTAGTATTGTGTAGAGTGCAGTAATAAAGCAAGACCAGGATCTGGAAGCGAGCAATTTTCTTTTCCTGAGAAGGCATTGTTAGCTTTTGAGACATAGGACTCAAAGATTGGTCTATACATGAAACTTGCAGCAGCCATTAAGGATGTAATCCAGTGCTACTGTGTCATCTATAACAAGGAAAAAAGAGCTACTACCCAGACAGCATTGGATCATTTTTTCAATAGGGTACATAGAATTGAATACATAAAGGATCTAGAACCTGTTCCATCAAAAATGGGTGTTAATGAAATTACAGCTTGCTCTACAGATTTTATTTTCTGGGGCTCTAAGATCACTGCAGACGATGACTGAAACCATGAAATTAAAAGATTCTTGCTCTTTGGAAGGAAAGTAAGGACAAATCTAGACAGCATATTAAAAAGCAGAGACATTACTTTGCAGACAAAGGTCCATCTAGTCAAATTATGGCTTTTCCAGTAGTCATGTAGGGATTTGAGAGTTGGACTATAAAGAAGATTGAGTGCCAAAGAATTGATGTTTTCAAATTGCAGGGCTGGCGAAGACTCTGGAGAGTCCCTTGGACTGAAAGGAGATCAAACTAGTCAATCCTAAAGGAAATGAACTCAATATTCATTGATAAGACTGATGCCGAAGCTGAAGCTTCAGTATTTGGGCCAGCTGGTTGCCAGTAGTTGACTCACTTGGAAAAGACCTTGATGCTAACAAAAGGAAAAAGGGGGCCACCGAGGATGAAATTCTTAGACAGCATCATTGACTCAGTGGACATAAATCTGAGCAAACTCCAGGACATTGTGGAGGACAGAGCCTGGTGTGTGACAGTCCATGTGGTCGCAAAAGAGTTGGAGATGACTTAGTGACTGAACAAGTCTGTCTCCTGAATCTGAGGATCCTTCAGCTCTATCATTTACTTCCTCTACCTCCTCCAGTGAGTAACTTTTCTTGCCTTTTTACTGATCGCAGCACCTGTTTGACAGTTGTTGTATTGTACTGCTATACTTTTCAAGGTACTGTGCTGACAGTTAGAAATATACTTTTTAATTTTTTGCATTTGTTTTTTATGTGTTATTTGTGTGAAAAGAATTATGAGCTTATTACAGTACACTACTATATAGCTGATTGAGTTAGTTGGATACCTAAGCTAACTTTTGGGGACCTATGAACAAATTGGGCTTACGAATGTAGACTAGAATAGAACTCATTCATATGTAGGAGAAACACTCCATATAATATATATATATACAAATATTTTATGTATAATTTATATAACTATATGTATCAATGTCAATATAAAACAAATTGTCTTCTGTTAATAAAGATTCTAAAATGATTTATGTATCAAAGTGTCTATGGAAATAAAAATAAATCTAAGTAATATTTTATGATTTTTATAAATACACTTATATGTTTATAGAAGCATAGAAAATGTCTGGAAATATGGACTTAAAATAACCCATTTCCTTTAATGAGATTGTGTGATTACAGTCAATGGAAAAGTTTGTCTTATCTTGAATAGCAAGCTTACTTAAAGACAATGATATGTGTGTTGAATGTACAATTAAAATTATTTTTTAAAAAAGGGGAAAGTAATTATTTGATAATTATACTTTATTGAATATGAATGAAGAATGGTGTTATTTTGAATGCAAACCAACACAGAAAAACAGTATAGCTATTTAAATATATCTTATTTTCACCGAGTTTTTTTATGTCAAATACCCTCTAATTGGAAACTAATTAATATCTTAAAAGTGTAGTAAAAGAAAAACAGTTATTTGAGTTGAAAAAGAAACTCATAGGTGATATTACTTTATGAAATATGTTTTACAGCTGTAGTTTTCAGTCTTGATTATTAAAGTTTTGTTTACATCATTTCAATAAATTTAATCATTGTATAATGAGCAATGATATCTAATATTTTACTTGTTTTATCAGAGCTAATTTTCATTAATATACTAATAATTTGATTTCAATTTAGGGAGAAAAATATCACACTATTGTTTCAGTGTATTTTTCTTGTTTTCTGTTTTAGAAAAATCTTTCTCAAGTGACCTTGTTTCTGACTCAGGTAAAACTATATCTGCTGTGGCCATAGTCCAGAAGACCACCAAGAGAAGAATACCATCAGATGGATCCTGTCTTGTTTGTGATGGGTACTGGGCATACAGTACCTGAGTTATGCTGCTGTTTTACCATTGCTTCATACATGTGTTCAGTAGGTTCTACATCACCTTTGGTTTTGCTGTTTTCCTTAGACTTTTCAGATTTATTATTTAGTTACTACTTTTCTACACACTTATTTAAATATTGTTATTAAAAACACCTAAATTGTCATGGGGAATTTCTGGGAGAACTTTGGTCGAGGTATGTCCAGGTAGTTGCAAATGGTACTATATAAAGGAGTGGGGCTTCCCATTTGTTTGAGTTACAGTTCATAATCCAATCTCCAGTGCTCAATCATGCCAGACTGTTTGTGACTCCCATGGTCTGTAACCTGCCAGGCCACTCTGTCCATGGGATTTTCTCAGCAAGAATAATGGAGTGGGTTGGCATTTCCTCCTCCAGGGGCTCTTCCTGACCTCGGGATCAAACCCACATCTCCTGAGTCTCCTACTTATCACTGAGCTACCTGAGAAGCTGAACAGTTTATAATGTGTTGTCAAAACACACTGTAAAACTTTGTAAAACTCTGAGACTTTCTAGACAGTGAAACTCATTTAGTCGTGTCCAACTTTTTGTGAACCCATGGACTATAGAGTCCATGGAATTCTCCAGGCCAGAGACTGGAGTGGGTAGCCTTTCCCTTCTTCAGGGGATCTTCCCAACCCAGGGAGTGAACACAGGTCTCCTGTATTGCAGGTGGATTCTTTACCAGCTGAGCCACAGGGAAGCCCATATCAGACAGACTGTGTGTTAAAATTGTTTTCAAAATAATGCTAAGACTTTTTTGCCTTTTTATTGTATTGATATTTTCACTAATGGTATAAAAGTAACTGGGTAAAAATGACTTGTGTCTTACTATGAATCACATTGCTGACATAATAATGAGTTAACAGTCACTCCATTCTTCACTTGGCACACCTGCACAGAAAAAGAAGAAGGGGGAGGAGAGAATGCAGCAGCAGAGGTGCAACTGGTTTCAATTATTTTTTGTAGCAGTGAAAAACCCTCAACTCTTGGGTAGACATACTGTTAATACATTGAGTGATGAAATGGAATTCACATATTGCATATTTTCCTACCCTAATAGCTCAGACAGTAAAGAATTTACCGTCAATGCAGGGGATCTGGGTTAGATATCTGGGTCAGGAAGATCACCTGGAAGGGAAAGGCAACACACTCCAATCTTCTTGCCGGGAGAATTCTATGGAGCCCGATTACAGTCCATGGAGTCATAAAGAGTTGGACACTGACTGAGCGGCTAACACATTTTTACCAAAGAATAACTGTCTCTCAAGAAAAATATACTTCTGTGATTGTTTGGACTGCAAACTGAGTTTTTTTTGTTGTTGTTGTTTGTTTTTTTTTTAACAAAACACTTTCTATTTGAAAGAATGACTGCCATACAAACTATTCAGATTTTGTATTGGAAGATCTGTAGAATTCACTGAACCATTACTTTTAAAATGACCCACACATGACCCTTAGAGCCTCTTGATGAAAGAGGAGAGTGAAAAAGCTGGCTTAAAACTCATCGTTCACCAAACCAAGATCATGACATCTGGTCCCACCACTTCATGGCAAATAGATGGGGAAACAATGGCAACAGTGAAAGACTTTATATTTTGGGGCTACAAAATCACTGTGGACAGTGACTGCAGCCATGAAATTAAAGGACACTTTCTCCTTGGAAGAAAAGCTATGATAAACTTAGCATATTAAAAAGCAGAGACTTTACTTTGCCTGCAAGGGGTCATATGGTCAAAACTATGATCTTTCCAGTAGTCATATACAGATGTGAGAGTTGGACAATAAAAAAAGGCTGAGCACTGAAGAACTGATGCCTTCGAATTCTGGTGCTAGAAAAGACTCTTGAGAGTCCCTTGGACTAAAGATCAATCCTAAAGGAAATAAACCCTGAATATTCACTGGAAAGACTGATGCTGAAGCTGAAGCTCCAATACTTAGGCCCCCTGATGTGAAGAGCCAACTCATTGGAAAAAGACCCTGATGTTGGGAAAGATTGGAGTCAGGAGGATAAACGGAAGACAGAGGATGAGATGGTTGGATGGCATCATTGACTCAGTGAATGTGAGTTCGAACAAGCTACAGAAGTTGGTGAAGGACAGGGAAGCCTGGCGTGCTGCAGTCCATGGGGTTGCAAAGAGCTGGACATGATTGAACGACTGAATAACACATGATTTAAAGAATCATTATTAAAATTATGATCTGGAAAGTCTTTTGACATGTTTTCAGATTCCACATTAAAACTAAACTTTAATAAATTAACAAGTATTGAATTTGGNCAGTCCATGGGGTTGCAAAGAGCTGGACATGATTGAACGACTGAATAACACATGATTTAAAGAATCATTATTAAAATTATGATCTGGAAAGTCTTTTGACATGTTTTCAGATTCCACATTAAAACTAAACTTTAATAAATTAACAAGTATTGAATTTGGGTATAGTGTCAAAATAATTATAGTCTCTGATAAAGTTTTAAAAATCCTCCTATCCTTTTCAACTGTGTATCTCTGTGAGGCTGAATTATCTTTGTGGGCTACAAATTGAATAAGATAGGCAGTGTATTAGAACAAAAGTTGACATGCCAGTCTCGCTGTCATGTACTAAGTCAGACATAAAAGAGTTTTGAGTCAAATTAAAGAGATTTGACCCAGAGATTTGACAAAGACAGTCAATTCTAACTGCTAGTTTTAACACTAGGTTCAGAACCAGTTCCTTAGTTATTTCTAAATGCCTAAGATCCCTACCAGGAAATGCATGACTTTTGCAGGGCTATTTCTATGAGTCATGTATTTCCCTTTCTTCCTGTATTAGATGGACTAATTATATTACAGAAATTTGTACTATAGCTGTAAAGACTTTTTATTTTAACACTGTATGTTTATCAGTGTCACAATGTAAAATGTAAAGGAGTAGAGATTGAAAATTATGCCCTTTTAAGCTAGATGAACAGAAACTGCTTCTCTGAATAGGTGACAATTGTGTGAATAAGCTGAGGAAGAACTTAACTGGAAGAGGAGGCCAGTACATATGTGGCACGTTAGATGAAGAAAAAGAAGGCTCAGTTGCATAGCACAAAATTAAAAACAAAAGTATGAGAGATGGTTTGGGAAAGGTTGTTTGGCAAAAGATCATGAAAGTGCCCCATGGGAATGAAGAGATATGTATATGGAAAGATGATTAAATGTTAAGACTGAAGCTGTTTCCTTGGTTCAAATTCTAGCTATTACTGTGTCCTAGGATATGGTTTTTAACTAATACCTCCATTTTCTCATGTTTATTCCTGGGAGTAATACTCAATCTTGGAGAAGGAATGTGATTATTAATCATTGACATATACACACATGGTATATTAGTTATAATTTTTCTTACTAAATGTGATTATTATCTGTAATTACTATTAATGACTGGGATCTACACTATTAAAGAGTTTTAAACAGGAGGCTGTCATTATCTGAGTCACATTTTAAAATACAGAAATAAATATTGTAAAGTTATTAGCCTCCAATAAAATAAAATAAATACAGAAATAAATAAATTTATATTTTAAAAAAAGAAATCACTCTGGCTTCATGCAGAGGCATAATAGTGGGGTGAGGACAAAGGGAAACATTGGGAAAATACTTATGACCACTATTGAGATAATTCTTGTGGATGATTAGAGGGATTTTGATTGATGGTAACAGTGAAAGTGGTTGAGTGGTTAGATTCAGGAAATATATTCAAATATGTAGCCTTCAGTTAAAAAAAATAACTTTATACCACCACCATCACAATATTTATATTCAAAAAATGATAACTTGCTTATACCTAATTCTGAATAACTTATTGATCACATTCATTTTTATGATTCCTAAAACTCATTTCCAAATATTTGTTAATCACATAACTAATAGTTTTCTAAATCACATGTGGCTCTGCTCATTACCAGGTGTATTCTTACTTAACCTGAAATAAATTGATCCCCTCAGGTAGTATATACTCTAGCTTTATATGACATAGGACCACACCATCAGTTTCCCAGAGGCAATAGTCATCTGCTTCATTCTCTTTATATGCTTGTTTGTTTAACTTTCAGGTATGCAGGAAACACCTTGAACAGCTTGTTCAGTTGCAGATTCTGAAGAGGGGCCTGAGATTTTGCATTTCTCACAGTTCTCTGACTATGCCAATACTGCTAATCTGTGGAACACACTTTGGGTAGCAATGATTTAAATGACTGCTGAATTTTTAATGACCTCCTAACATATCAAAGTCTTTCATGTTGGTTTCATTTACATAGGTTTTCACCTATGTGCTTAAAGTTAGCTAAGTGAAAGAAAAGTGAAAGTGAAGTCGCTCAGTAGTGTCCAACTCTTTGTGACCCCATGGACTGTAGCCTACGAGGCTCCTCCATCCGTGGGATTCTCCAGGCAAGAATACTGGAGTGGGTTGCCATTTCCTTCTTCAGGAGATCTTCCCAACCCAGGGACTGAAGCCGGGTCTCCCACATTGCAGGCAGATGGTTTACCATCTGAGCCACCAGGGAAGCAAAATAATAATAATAATAATAAAATTAAATTAAAGTTAGCTAATTCATACATAAATCTTTCCTAATATAAATATGAAAGCCCAGGGAAGCAAAGTTCTGTTCAAGTCGTTATGTCAACAGAATTTATTTTTCTTAAGTGAATGTTTAATGCTTGTATGATGTTGATAAAAAGATTCTTGGCATAGCATTTCACTATTGGTAAGAAAGAGACAGATTGTTTAGAGTAGCAAAATTATTTTTCAAGACAGATCTTTGAGCGTTTAATTGACTTTCCTGAGAATCTGACAGACATACATCAATCATATTAAAACAAAAATATGTTGAACCATTTGAAAACACTTAAATAATGAGCATCACATTTAAATGATAACATAAAATGGGATACTCTAAACACTTTTAGATATTGCTTCTTCTGATTTTTTTTTTTTTGCAGATAGCAGTTATCTTTTTCACACAACGTACATATAAAAAGTATCATATGCACTATTACCTGACATCAATTTAAGAAAATTTAGTTTTAAAAAATTAGATGACTACTACTTCTTCTTCAGTGTCCCACAATCGCACAATAAATTTTTAAAAAATTGGATAAGTTTTTAGTTTCAGTGCTGCTGCTAAGTCACTTCAGTCGTGTCTGACTCTGTGTGACCCCATAGTTTCAGTACATGTTACATTTCTATCTTTACTTCCAGATGAAAAGCAATAACTTTCTTAAATCTTTTTTCCAGTCTCTTCCTTTCAGTGAGTTCAGTCTTAAACTCTAACTTGGCTCTCATATCATAAATGTACATGCTTTTTGATGCTGTTGGTGCTTTGAAATATCTGTAATATCACAGTGGACATCATCATCACCCTCATCATAATCATCTCTAATGTAAATAGAAGATAGACAAATAAAATTTTAAAAATACACTACTAGTGGAAAAATCTAAAGATGTAAACTTTATACAACAATAATGAAATCAAATTGGCATAACCACAATGTTTTGTTAGTTGCTATTAAACCAATTACTTTGAGGTATATGTAAGCTACGTGATATAAAGGAGAAATAACAAAAAGGTGATCATATGGTTTATTTAAATTTAGAATCTGTTTTTTAGTCAATATTAAAAGCATGGAATTCAATTAAATGCAGATGGTGATTGCAGCCATGAAATTAAAAGATGCTTACTCGTTGGAAGTTAACCACAATGTTTTGTTAGTTGCTATTAAACCAATTACTTTGAGGTATATGTAAGCTACGTGATATAAAGGAGAAATAACAAAAAGGTGATCATATGGTTTATTTAAATTTAGAATCTGTTTTTTAGTCAATATTAAAAGCATGGAATTCAATTAAATGCAGATGGTGATTGCAGCCATGAAATTAAAAGATGCTTACTCGTTGGAAGTAAAGTTATGACCAACCTAGACAGCATATTGAAAAGCAGAGACATTACTTTGCCAACAAATGTCCATCTAGTCAAGGCTATGGTTTTTCCAGTGTTCATGTATGGATGTGAGAGTTAGACTGTGAAGAAAGCTGAGGGCCGAAGAATTGATGCTTTTGAACTGTGGTGTTGGAAAAGACTCTTGAGAGTCCCCTGGACTGCAAGAAGATCCAACCAGTCCTTCCTAAAGGAGATCAGTCCTGGGTATTCATTGGAAGGACTGATGTTGAAACTGAAATGCCAATACTTTGGCTACCTCATGCAAAGAGGTTTTTTTTTTTTAATTTTAATTTTTGCTTTATTTTGCTTTATAATACTGTATTGGTTTTGCCATGCATTGACAATGAATCAGCCATGGGTGTACACGAGTTCCCAGTCCTGAACCCCCCTCCCACCTCCCACCCCATATCATCTCTCTGGATCACCCCATGCACCAGCCCCAAGCATCCTGTATCCTGTATCAAACATAAACTGGCAATTCGTTTCTTACATGATAGTATACATGTTTCAATGCCATTCTCCCAAATCATCCCACTCTCTCCCTCTCCCACAGAGTCCAAAATAGTTGACTCATTGGAAAAGATCCTGATGCTGGAACGGATTGGGGGCAGGAAGAGAAGGGGATAACAGAGGATGAGATGGCTGGATGGCATCACTGACTCAATGGCATCATCATTAGATTTGGGTGAACTCCAGGGGTTGGTGATGGACAGGGAGGCCTGGTGTGCTGTGATTCATGGAGTCGCAAAGTCAGACACGACTGAGTGACTGAACTGAACTGAAGTGTACTGATACTTGCAAGTTAAAATTATTCTGTAAGACTTATGAACTTGACTGTTTTCACACTGTCATCATTATAAATAGAAATGATAAAACATTTTAAATATACAAATATTAAATGTTTATATCCAAATACCTGGCATATATTTTATGTTGATAGTCTGGGCAATTTGTGTTTTAAACAGTCAAAAAACATTATGTTAACAAACACTGGTGTGTTCAGGTATTTTGGAATGTGTGCAGTGCAGGAACATAGACTTGAATTGTGCACATGCTAGGGGAGCATGCACATAATACAGCGTGTGGAAAATTTATGTAGGTTTTACACTATGCCAAAATAACTATACAGCAATACTTATATAGGATCAAACTGGCATCTCTCTTTTAGCTCTAATATGAAGAACCAGCAGAATGGTGCAATGGAACTGTCTTATACTGTTCCCCATCAATCATTTCTCTCTTTTGTTCTTCATTTGTATTACACGGATATTAAAACTTCAGGATCACCTTCACATTTTTCTTGTTTTTTCAAACACCTTGAAATTTAAATCTGTGTTCTGGGAATACTTATGGATCCATACTTTAACTTGCTCTGTGTTTTGTTGTTTTATTTGTCCCACTGATCATGTTTTAATTTTAAATGTTCAATAAGTTATTAATTTCATTCATATAATTTATGTTAATTTTGAATCTATCATCATTATCATATTTATTGCAATAATATGTCATTTCCTGCTTGCTTTATTAAATCTTAGCCTAGTGGTGCTAGTTTTGTTAAGTTTGGCATTTTCTATTTTTGGTCTTAGTGTTTCTAGAAGATTTCGTAAGTCTTAATTAGTTCAACCACTAGTTCTTGCAATGCTCCTAGTATGCCTTTAAGACATTTACTTCATTCTAAAGAATGAAGTTTCTTTATCTGTAAAGATCATCTACCGCATAGAGGTACAGTGAAACTGAATTGATTATGTATCTGTTCTTGCAGTGTTGCCTTGCACATAGTAAATATACATTGCTAGCTATTCTTATTTTTTAATTAATTAATTTTAATTGGAGGCTAATTACTTTACAATATTGTAGTGTTTTTTTGCCATACATTGACATGAATCAGCCATGGGTGTACATGTGTCCCGCATCCTGACTTTTTACACACTATGCACCTGACTCTAATCTATCTTGTGAATAACAAGAGAGTAAATGATAGAGATAAGTATTCTTTCATCATGATGCTTATATTTTAGTGGAGAACAGAGACAGAAACAAAGTAAATATATTAATGTGCTATTGCATATTATGGTAGGTGCTTTGAATGAAATATACCAGGTAGTTGATGTAAATAAGAATAAGAATAAGACAGCTCTGATTGATCTGACCCCTCTTTCAAAGAAAAGACTGCAGGTCTCACTATAAGAATGCACCAGGTATACTGTAAGTCCTAGTCAGGCGGCAGAGGTACCAAATAAAATCTACAAGAAAGGGAGTTCGTAATAAACTTGGTAAATAGCAAATCAGCCTGTGCATAGAGCTGAGAGGATATTTAAATTTTATATTCTGAGTTAAGTTTGAAGTTCAAATTTTAATGTGAATTTCAGCTCCGTGTAGATTTTACTGGAGCCAGAATTGAAAATGGCATCACCTAGGGACAGATCACAGAATGAAAAGAGAAAAGGTACAAACCTGATGCCCAGGAGAGTTTCTTAGTGGATAAAGATAAGCCTAAAAAGCCAACTAAGAAGTAGCAGGAGAAAGGGTGAAAAAAAATATAAGGATGTGTCATAGAAACCAAATGAATTGACAGTTTCTTGGATGGAGCAATCAACAGTGTCAGATTCAGCTGAAACATAAAATACAATAAAGACAGAAAATGTTCAGGATTTAGAGATATAGATATTATCATTCTCTTCAGCAGGAATTTTTTGTTAAGTGATGAGACCATATTCCAGAATAAAATGAGCTGAGAAAATAGAGACAAGTGGAGGGAAAACTATTCAAGTGGATTGTGATAGAAGAAGAGAGTTTATAATTTATCTAGTGATTTATGAGGAACTGATTGTCTTCCCTGGTGGCTCAGATGGTAAAGAATCTGCTTAGAATGCAAGATACCTAGGTTCAATCTGTGGGTCGGGAAGAAACCCTGGGGAAGGAAATGGCAACCCACTCTAGTATTCTTGCTGGAGAATTCCATGGACAGAGAAGCCTGGCAGGCTACAGTCTATACAGTCCATAGGGTCGCAAAGAGTCGGACACTACTGCGCGACTAACACACACATGAGAAATTAAATGAAAGTGTTTCTGGTATTTTTGCATTTGTTATATGGAAACATGTTTAAAAGTTACCAAGAAATATTCAATGGAGAAGGAGTGATGGAATTTTCATGTGAAGAAAGGGAATAAAAGTAGTTGTTTCTTTATGAGAGGAAAAGAAAGTGAAAACACTGGTGGAGAGAATTAGATTATATAAGAATAGGAGGAAGGTTCCATATTGGAATAGAAGGGAATGATATCAATTACGAGCGGTTGATCAGAATATGAAGCACTTTTCTTGGGATATTTATATTTTCTAAATGAAAGTAGATCTGATCAAAGGATAAACATAAAGAATTTGGGATTTGGAAACATAGTGCACAGTTATGTACACAACCGAGGGGGAAAGAAAGAGAGGATATAGCAGAAAGACACATGTTTGGTTGTATGTCTTGGATTTATAGAAGTATATTACCCTGTTGGGTAACTCGATCTGATAGAGCCCGGCTTCTGTATGAAACCTGTGGAGAGTTTAGTCATTTAGTTACATTCAGAATTGAATTTTTTGAATGAGTAGAGTGCAAAGATTCAGTGGATGGGGGGCGTCTTGTTAGGACGAAGCGAGGATGAGGTGAAACGGGGATGAGGTGAAGCACTTAAAACGGTGTGAGCAGGTGCAGAGTGCGGTTGGACCCAGGGCTAAGGCAGACCCCGCCTCCCTCCCGCCTCAGTGGATCAAGCCCAGAGCGTCAGCGGGGAAGGTTGCCAGGGGAGATGGGACCTGCTCGGTGGAGGCACAGGAGATGATGCTGTTTCCAGTTACAACGAAGCGATCATAGGCAAACACAGCCGCCACGGAAGCACTGGGACATTACTTCTCCTGTCAGCTTAGATGCCCCCCAAAAGACTTACTGCTTACTCGAACAGAAACTAGTTGGGACTCTGAAGCCCTTTGGGGTTTTTGGAGAGGAAGAGAAACTGTAGCGCAGGATTTTAATTTGGGGAAAATGAAACCACCTGGTAAAAGAGTGGATTTGAGAAATCAGTGAACGCAAGAATCTGCCACAATCTGTAACTGAAAATGTTGGTGGGAAAATATTTACATTTGGATCTTATAGATTAGGAGTACATGCAAAACGTGCTGATATTGATGCATTGTGTGTTGCATCAAGACATGTTGATCAAAGTGATTTTTTCACCCCATTCAATAAGTTGAAATTACAGGAAGAAGTAAAAGATTTAAAAGCTGTTGAAGAGGCATTTGTAAAAGTTATCAAATTGTGTTTTGATGGGATAGGGACTGATATTTTGTTTGCAAGGTTAGCACTGCAGACTATTCCAGAAGACTTGGATTTGAGAGATGACAGTTTGCTTAAAAATTTAGATATAAGATGTATATGAAGTCTTCAGGGTTGCAGGGCAACCAGCGAATTTTAGTCTACTACCAAACATTGACAACTTCAGGTTAATCTTGAGAACTATCAAACTGTGGGCCAAACACCACAATATCTATTCTAATATATTAGATTTCCTGGGTGGTGTTTCCTAAGCTATGCTAATAGGAAGAACTTGCCAGCTTTCTCCAAATGCAACAGTGTGAACTCTTGTACGGAAATTTTTCATGATATTTTCTAAATGGGAATGGCTAAATCCAGTCCTATTGAAACAGCCTGAAGAATGCAATCCTAATTTACCTGTATGGGACCCAAGAGTTAGTGTATTATCTTTTCCCCTACAAATTTGCACTGTGCCATAAGGAGTAGAAATCATGTGCATAAACTTGAGGGAGACTTCTCATCCTATTAGGCATGAGTAGACATGTTCATATCACATTTTTTAATCTCAACTGGAATTGTCCTCTGGTGTGAGAAGCAAAATTATGTACCCTGGAACCACATTTAATTGTACATAGTTTATATCAAGGTCACTAACATTTTAATTTATTTTTCATAGAACTACCTTGTAAGTCAAAGTTGTGCAGGAATTTGTGCTTAGAAAAAAATAAAGTATACTAAAGATTCTGTGGATGATTTGATTCAACAATGATTTGATCAATAAATAATAATTAAGCACCTGATATGTGCCAAGACCACTTCTAGAAGAACTGATATAGTAGTTAAAATATAGACTTTTCTTCTAAACTCATTTTGATGGACTGTTCAAAAAATAGTCCTGTCATTCTAGATGGCAACAAATTCTGTTAACAAAATATAAAAACAAGATGAGAAATAATGGATGGTTAGAATCATATTTTATACAGTGTTCAGATGATGTTGGAGGAGAAAATGTAATCACGAGAACAACAATGTACATGAAGGAGGAGGAAGTTGAGGAGAGATAGTGCAAAGGTTTTGTGTTATTAATAAATGTGTGATGTGTGCAAGAGAAAACAAGGGAACCAATATGATTTAAAGGAAGAAGTCAGAGAGATGGAAGAGATTAAATAGAATGATTAACTGAGAGGCAGATCTTTTAAGATCTACTAAGAAATTGAAACAGTTTTGGCTATTAATTGGAAGGAAATGGAAGGCCTTCGGAGAATTTTAAGCAGAAGGTTGATCTGTAGCATATACATCTGAGGTCTCATTCCAAGTTTTGCATTATACATTTTATGGCCAAGAATGTATATAGGGAAATGTTAGAAGATCAGTGCAGTAGTTAAGGAGAGACTAAATTGGTATTCGGGCTTCCTAGGTGGCTCAGTGGTAAAGAATCTCTCTGCCAAGCAAGAGACACAAGTTTAACATCTGGGTCAGAATGATCCCAGGAGAAGAAAACGGCAAAACACTCCAGTATTCTTGCCTGGGAGATTCCACAGAGAGAGAAGCCTGAGGGACCACAGTCCATGGGGTGGCAAAACAGTCAGACAGGGCTGAGCAACTAAACAACAAGCTGGTGTGGACAAAGATTTCATTAAAATGATGGTCAT
Source organism: Oreotragus oreotragus (assembly GCA_006410675.1). Taxonomy (NCBI): domain Eukaryota; kingdom Metazoa; phylum Chordata; class Mammalia; order Artiodactyla; family Bovidae; genus Oreotragus; species Oreotragus oreotragus. Next base: position 268,154 of record SJYX01024234.1, on the reverse strand, counting down.
TAGACTATAAAAATGGACCTGAATAGAAGCAAGAAGCAATGGTACATATAGAGCTTAATAGTGGCGACTCAGAAAACTGCCAAGGTGGAAATCTCACCGTTGGTGATGCATAATTGGTGTGAAAATTTTTCCATTAGAAAATGGAAAAATTGTTCCATTCTCAGTTGCTCATGCATAAAATGGGGCCAGTATGTATTTCAACCTTGTATTCAATTCAGTCAGTCACTCAGTCATGTCCGACTCTTTGCAACCCCATGAACTGCAGCACACCAGGCCTCCCTGTCAATCACCAACTCCGGGAGTCCACCCAAACCCATGTCCATTGTGTCAGTGATGGATTTAACCATCTCATCCTCTGTCGTCTCCTTCTCCTCCTGCCCTCAATCTTTCCCAGAATCAAGGTCTTTTCAAAGGAGTCAGCTCTCTGCATCAGGTGGCCAGAGTATTGGAGTTTCAGCTTCAACATCAGTCCCTCCAATGAACACCCAAAACTGATCTCCTTTAGGATGGACTGGTTGGATCTCCTTGCAGTCCAAGGGAATCTCAAGAGTCTTCTCCAACACCACAGTTCAAAAGTATCAATTCTTCGGTGCTCAGCTTTCTTTATAGTCCAACTCTTACATCCATACATGACTACTGGAAAAACCATAGCCTTAACTAGATGGACATTTGTTAGTAAAGTAATATCTCTGCTTTTTAATATTCTGTCTAGGTTGATCATAACTTTCCTTCCAAGGAGCAAGTGTCTTTTAATTTCATGGCTGCAATCACCATCTGCAGTGATTTTGGAGCCCAGGAAAAAAAAAAAAAAGTCAGCCACTGTTTCCACTGTTTCCCCATCTATTTGCCATGAAATGATGGGACCAGATGCCATGATCTTAGATTTCTGAATGTAGAGCTTTAAGCCAACTTTTTCACTCTCCTCTTTCACTTTCCTCAAGAGGTTCTTTAGTTCTTTTTCACTGTCTTCCATAAGACATGCCTCATCTGCGTATCTGAGGTTATTGATAGTTCTCCTGGCAATCTTGATTCCAGCTTATGCTTCTTCCAGCCCAGCGTTNAAGTGTCTTTTAATTTCATGGCTGCAGTCACCATCTGCAGTGATTTTGGAGCCCCCAAAAATAAAGTCTGACACTTTTTCCACTGTTTCCCCATCTATTTCCCATGAGATGTGTATAAGAGACAGGCTTTAAGCCAACTTTTTCACTCTCCTCTTTCACTTTCCTCAAGAGGTTCTTTAGTTCTTTTTCACTGTCTTCCATAAGACATGCCTCATCTGCGTATCTGAGGTTATTGATAGTTCTCCTGGCAATCTTGATTCCAGCTTATGCTTCTTCCAGCCCAGCGTTTCTCATGATGTACTCTGCATATAAGTTAAATAAGCTGGGTGACAATATACAGCCTTGACGTACTCCTTTCCCTATTTGGAACCAGTCTGTTGTTCCATGTCAGGTTCTAATTGTTGCTTCCTGACCTGCATACAGGTTTCTCAAGAGGCAAGTCAAGTGGTCTGGTATTCCCATCTCTTTCAGAATTTTCCACAGTTTATTGTGATCCACACGGTCAAAGGATTTGGCATAGTCAATAAAGCAGAGATAGATGTTTTTCTGGAACTCTCTTGCTTTTTTTGATGATCCAGTGGATGTTGGCAATTTGGTCTCTGGTTCCTCTGCCTTTTCTAAAACCAGCTTGAACATCTGGAAGTTCATGGTTCACGTATTGCTGAAGCTTGTCTTGGAGAATTTTGAGCATTACTTTACTACATGTGAGGTGAGTGCAATTGTGTGGTAGTTTGAGCATTCTTTGGCATTGCCTTTCTTTGGGATTGGAATGAAAATTGACCTTTTCCAGTCCTGCTCAGTTTTCCAAATTTCCTAGCATGTTGAGTGCAGCACCCTCAACAGCATCATCTTCCAGGATTTGAAATAGCTCAACTGGAATTCCATCACCTCCACTAGCTTTGTTTGTAGTAATGCTTCCAAAGGCCCACCTGACTTCACATTCCAGAATGTCTGGCTCTAGGTGAGTGTGAATGATCACACCTTTGTGATTATTTAAATTGTAAAGATCTTTTTTGTACAGTTCTTCTGTGTATTCTTGCCACCTCTTCTTAATATATTCTGCTTCTGTTAGATCCATATAATTTCTATCCTTTATTGAGCCCATCTTTGTATGAAATGTTCCCTCGGTAGCTCTAATTTTCTTGAAGAGATTTCTAGTCTTTCCTGTTCTATTGTTTTCCTCTATTTCTTTGCACTGATGGCTGAATAAGGCGTTCTCATGTCTACTTACTCTTCTTTGGAAGTCTACGTTCAAATTGGTATATCTTTCCTTTTCTCCTTTGCCTTTCTTCTCTCTTCTTTTCACAGTTATTTGTAAGGTCTCTTCAGACAGCCACTATGCTTTTTCACATTTCTATTTCTTGGGGATGGTCTTTCTCCCTGTCTCCCAAACAATGTCATGAACCTACGTCTATAGTTCATCAGGCACTCGTCTATCAGATCTAGTGCCTTAAATCTATTTCTTACTTCCACTGTATAATCATAAGGGATTTGATTTAGGTTATATTTGAATGGTCTAGTGGTTTTCCCCACTTTCTTCAATTTAAGTCTGAATTTTACAATAAGGAATTCATGTTCTGAGCCACAGTCCTCTCCCAGTCTTGTTTTCGCTGACTGTATAGAGCTTCTCCATCTTTGGCTGCAGAGGATATAGTCCGTCTGATTTCGGTGTTGACCGTCTGCTGATGTCCATGTGTAGAGTCTTGTCTTGTGTTGTTCGAAGAGGGTGTTTGCTACGACCAGTGTGTTCTCTTGGCAGAAACCTGTTGGCCTTTGCCCTGCTTCATTCTGTACTCCAAGGCCAAATTTGCCTGTTATTCCAGGTGTTTCTTGACTTCCTAATTTTGTATTATGTTATGAAAATTAAATTATTACCCATGAATCATGTCCCACTCTATGCACCTCATGGACTGTAGCCTGTTTCCTCTGTCCTTAGAATTCTCCAAGCCAGAATACTGGAATGGGTAGCCAGTCCCTTTTGCAGGTGATCCTGCCAACCCAGGGATCAAACCAGGTCCCCAGCATTTCAGGTGGATTCTTTACCATCTGAGTCACCAGGGAAGCTTGGTTTATGACTATTGTATTCATTTGTATTCTTATGAGATAAAAGACCGGTTAATCAGCTAAAGGCTCTAATGAGATCAAACACTGGGTGAAATGTGAGTGATTATAAAAGTGATATTGGCAGAGGAAAAGGGTGTTAGAAAGTGGGATACTGTGTGAGTTAATGCCCTTGCATTGCACAGGTCTGGAATGGGAGCTTGCTCACAGAGGCAGAAGCATGGTGTAGCTACTGGTCTTAGCTACTGTCTTCTTTCTTTTCTCCCACATGCAGTTTCTTGCTTCCTTTCAAGGTTAACAGCACTAGCCTGACCACATCCCTTTCCAGATACTTTAAGTGCCATTATATCCCCCCGTATTAGTTGTGGTAGTTGCTTTCTGTGGTTACTATCTCTGGCTAATATAAATGTTCCCTTTTTGTTATTTAATCTTCAATTTTTATGGTAGCAATTCTCCATATTAAATCTTTCCTGTGAAATATTAATGCTATTTTTCTATTTCCTGACTAGGCTCTGGTTGGCATACAAGAGCATGTTTCTGTTCTCATTTATTTATACATATTCATAGATATCTATGTGATTAAAACTTATATACATGAAAGCATTTCATAATGTGGGAAAATTTTGTGCAGAGCTTGTTCTTTAAATTGATATTTTTATTGAGGTTCACTAGGCATATGCTTTAATCTTGCCAATGTCTTTGATGTATTTCTCTGCATTCTTTGACTAAGGATTAAAGGGTACTCTTTGTTGGAGGAGGGAATGGCAAACTCCAGTATACTTGGGATTCTCCAGGCAAGAGTACTGGAGTGGGCTGCCATTTCCTTCTCCAATACATAAAAGTGAAAAGTGAAAGTGAAGTCGCTCAGCTGTGTCCGACTCTTAGTGACCCCATGGACTACAGCCTACCAGGCTCCTCCATTCATGGGATTTTCCAGGCAAGAGTACTGGAGTGGGGTGCCATTGCCTTCTCTGCATTGATAAATGTGCATAATTTCAATGCTCATTGATTATATATATATATAATATTAATATATATATTAGAATTATATTAATATAATGGAAGTTGTGGATTAATATATTTATCTTATACTTAGTTACTTCCTGAAAATTTAACTTTGCAAAGAAGTTAGATAGGAACTAGTTTTATTTTTACAATGATGAGATAATTTGGACAGGGAAGAACCTAATAAAGAGTTTCTAAGTGGCTCAATTCTGGCAGAAAATGATAATAGAAAGAGCAATCTAGTATGACTCTCAATATCTGCTACTGTGGATGCTGCTGTGTGCTTCTTTGCTCAGTAGTGCTGACTCTCTGCAGTCCCATGGACTGTAACCCACCAGATACCTCTGTCCATGGAATTTTACAGGCAAGAATACTGGAGCAGGTTGCCATCTCTTACTCCAGGGGATCTTCCTGACTCAGAGATCAAAACCCACATCTCTTGCATCTCCTGCATTGGCAGGCAGTTAATTTATCACTAGCATCGCTTGGGGGCTTTGCTACTATCAGAATAATTATCAAACTTATTAAGCTGTGAAATAATAAGAAAATTTTTTCAAAAATTTATAGAGCTTTATTGAAATATAATTATTTAACATTGAATATATTTATGGTGTATGGTGAGTTGACTTTGCTATTATTTAGTTGCTCAGCTCTTTGCTTCCCCATGGATTGGAGCCCACCAGGCTCAGTTCAGTTCAGTTCAGTCGCTCAGTAGTGTCCGACTCTTTGCGACCCCATGAATTGCAGCATGCCAGGCCTCCCTATCCATCACCATCTCCCGGAGTTCACTCAGACTCACGTCCATCGAGTCCGTGATGCCATCCAGCCATCTCATCCTCGGTCGTCCCCTTCTCCTCCTGCCCCCAATCCCTCCCAGCATCAGAGTCTTTTCCAATGAGTCAACTCTTCGCATGAGGTGGCCAAAGTACTGGAGTTTCAGCTTTAGCATCATTCCTTCCAAAGAAATCCCAGGGTTGATCTCCTTCAGAATGGACTGGTTGGATCTCCTTGCAGTCCAAGGGACTCTCAAGAGTCTTCTCCAACACCACAGTTCAAAAGCATCGATTCTTCGGCGCTCAGCTTTCTTCACAGTCCAACTTTCACATCCATACATGACCACAGGAAAAACCATAGCCTTGACTAGGCGGACCTTAGTCGGCAAAGTAATGTCTCTGCTTTTGAATATACTATCCAGGTTGGTCATAACTTTTCTTCCAAGGAGTAAGCGTCTTTTAATTTCATGGCTGCAGTCACCATCTGCAGTGATTTTGGAGCCCAAAAAAATAAAGTCTGACACTGTTTCCACTGTTTCCCCATCTATTTCCCATGAAGTGATGGGACCGGATGCCATGATCTTCGTTTTCTGAATGTTGAGCTTTAAGCCAACTTTTTCGCTCTCCTCCTTCACTTTCATCAAGAGGCTTTTTAGCTCCTCCTCACTTTCTGCCATAAGGGTGGTGTCATCAGCATATCTGAGGTTATTGATATTTCTCCCGGCAATCTTGATTCCAGCTTGTGTTTCTTCCAGTCCAGCGTTTCTCATGATGTACTCTGCATATAAGTTAAATAAGCAGGGAGACAATATACAGCCTTGACGTACTCCTTTTCCTATTTGGAACCAGTCTGTTGTTCCATGTCCAGTTCTAACTGTTGCTTCCTGACCTGCATACAGATTTCTCAAGAGGCAGGTTAGGTGGTCTGGTATTCCCATCTCTTTCAGAATTTTCCACAGTTTATTGTGATCCACACAGTCAAAGGCTTTGGCATAGTCAATAAAGCAGAAATAGATGTTTTTCTGGAACTCTCTTGCTTTTTCCATGATCCAGCGGATGTTGGCAATTTGATCTCTGGTTCCTCTGCCTGTTCTAAAACCAGCTTGAACATCAGGGAGTTCACGGTTCACATATTGCTGAAGCCTGGCTTGGAGAATTTTGAGCATTACTTTACTAGCGTGTGAGATGAGTGCAATTGTGCGGTAGTTTGAGCATTCTTTGGCATTGCCTTTCTTTGGAATTGGAATGAAAACTGACCTTTTCCAGTCCTGTGGCCACTGCTGAGTTTTCCAAATTTGCTGGCATATTGAGTGCAGCACTTTCACAGCATCATCTTCCAGGATTTGAAACAGCTCAACGGGAATTCCATCACCTCCACTAGCTTTGTTCTTAGTGATGCTTTCTAAGGCCCACTTGACTTCACATTCCAAGATGTCTGGCTCTAGATTAGTGATCACATCCTCATGATTATCTGGGTCGTGAAGATCTTTTCTGTACAGTTCTTCTGTGTATTCTTGCCACCTCTTCTTAATATCTTCTGCTTCTGTTAGGTCCATACCATTTCTATCCTTTATCGAGCCCATCTTTGCATGAAATGTTCCCTTGGTATCTCCAATTCTCTTGAAGAGATCTCTAGTCTTTCCCATTCTGTTGTTTTCCTCTATCTCTTTGCATTGATTGCTGAAGAAGGCTTTCTTATCTCTTCTTGCTATTCTTTGGAACTCTGCATTCAGATGCTTATATCTTTTCTTTTCTCCTTTGCTTTTCGCCTCTCTTCTTTTCAGTGCTATTTGTAAGGCTTCTCCAGACAGCCATTTTGCTTTTTTGCATTTCTTTTCCATGGGGATGGTCTTGATCCCTGTCTCCTGTACAATGTCACGAACCTCATTCCATAGTTCATCAGGAACTCTGTCTATCAGATCTAGGCCCTTAAATCTATTTCTCACTTCCACTGTATAATCATAAGGGATTTGATTTAGGTCATACCTGAATGGTCTAGCGGTTTTCCCTACTTTCTTCAATTTAAGTCTGAATTTGGAAATAAGGAGTTCATGATCTGAGCCACAGTCAGCTCCTGGTCTTGTTTTTGTTGACTGTATAGAGCTTCTCCATCTTTGGCTGCAAAGAATATAATCAATCTGATTTCGGTGTTGACCATCTGGTGATGTCCATGTGTAGAGTCTTCTCTTGTGTTGCTGGAAGAGGGTGTTTGCTATGACCAGTGCATTTTCTTGGCAAAACTCTATTAGTCTTTGCCCTGCTTCATTCCGCATTCCAAGGCCAAATTTGCCTGTTACTCCAGGTGTTTCTTGACTTCCTACTTTAGCATTCCAGTCCCCTATAATGAAAAGGACATCTTTTTTGGGTGTTAGTTCTACAAGGTCTTGTAGGTCTTCATAAAACCGTTCAACTTCAGCTTCTTCAGCATTACTGGTTGGGGCATAGACTTGGATAACTGTGATATTGAATGGTTTGCCTTGGAAACGAACAGAGATCATTCTGTCGTTTTTGAGATTGCATCCAAGTACTGCATTTCGGACTCTTTTGTTGACCATGATGGCTACTCCATTTCTTCTGAGGGATTCCTGCCCGCAGTAGTAGATATAATGGTCATCTGAGTTAAATTCACCCATTCCAGTCCATTTTAGTTCGCTGATTCCTAGAATGTCGACGTTCACCCTTGCCATCTCTTGTTTGACCACTTCCAATTTGCCTTGATTCATGGACCTGACATTCCAGGTTCCTATGCAATATTGTTCTTTACAGCATCGGATCTTGCTTCTATCACCAGTCACATGCACAACTGGGTATTGTTTTTGCTTTGGCTCCATCCCTTCATTCTTTCTGGAGTTATTTCTCCACTGATCTCCAGTAGCATATTGGGCACCTAACGACCTGGGGAGATTCTCTTTTGATATCCTATCATTTTGCCTTTTCATACTGTTCATGGGGTTCTCAAGGCAAGAATACTGAAGTGGCTTGCCATTCCCTTCTCCAGTGGACCACGTTCTGTCAGACCTCTCCACCATGACCCGCCCACCTTGGGTTGCCCTGCAGGCATGGCTTGGTTTCATTGAGTTAGACAAGGCCCTGGTCCTAGTGTGATTAGATTGACTAGTTTTCTGTGCATATGGTTTCAGTGTGTCTGCCCTCTGATGCCCTCTTGCAACACCTACCATCTTACTTGGGTTTCTCTTACCTTGGGCGTGGGTTGTCTTTTCACGGCTGCTCCTTACCTTGGACGAGGGATATCTCCTTACCACTGCAGTTCCTGACCTTCAACGTGGGACAGCTCCTCTAGGCCCTCCACCAGGCTCAGTCCAAATGATTTCCCAGGCAAAAATACTGGAATGGATTGCCATTTCTGTCATCAGTATTTCTTCCTGATCCAGAGACCAAACCTGAGGTTCCTGCTTTGGCAGGTGGATTCTTTATGGCTAAGTCACCAAGGAAGTTTTTACAGCATATTGACTAATACATGTGAATGTTTGAAATGATTAAGACAGTAGGGTTAATTTCACTTCCTGACATAATCATTTATTTTCTTGTGATGAGAGCACATGAGAAATCTGTTCTAACAACTTTCATTATGAACTATAGTCAAAATGCTATGATTTAGAGCCCCAGAACTTACTCATCTTGTAACAGGAAGATCGAGCACTTTGACTAAAATCTCCCCATTTCCCTCAACTCCTAATCTTTGATAACCACTATTATACTCTCCATGAGTCTGACTTTTAGAGACTCTCAATATAAGTGAAATAATACAGTTTTTGTCTTTCTTAGAATGATTTATTTCACTTAGGCCAATTCACTCAAAGTTCATCCATGTTGTAACAAAGCTAAGAATTTTCCTTTTCTAGTGACTGAATAGTATTTCATATACATATATATACACACCATATATTATGTATGTAACATATCTTTGTTGCAGTTCAGTTCAGTCTCTCAGTCGTGTCCGACTCTTTGAGACCCCATGAATCACAGTACGCCAGGCCTCTTCCAACCAGTCCATTCTGAAGGAGAATAGCCCTGGGATTTCTTTGGAAGGAATGATGCTAAAGCTGAAACATAATGTTGGATTATATACTAGTAGTATTTCTAATTGTTTGAGGAAATTCCTTATTGTTTTCCATAACACCTGACCAATTTACATTCCCTTCAACAATGGGCAAGAAGTTTTCCCTTTTCTCCACATTCTCACAAACACTTTTTCTCTCTCTCTCTCATAATAACCAATCTAGCAAATATGAGATGTTATATCACTAGGGTTTGGATTTGCATTTCCCTGATGATTAGTAACTTTTAGAATATTTTCATGTATCTGTTGACCATTTATACAGTTCCTTTTGAGAAATGCCTATTCAATTCCTTTCAATTCAGTTTGGTCACTCAGTCATGTCCGACTCTTTGCAACCCCATGAATCACAGCATGTCAGGCATCCCTGTCCATCACCATTTCCCAGAGTTCACTCAAACTTACGTCCATCCAGTTGGTGATGCCATCTAGCCATCTCATCATCTTTCGTCCCCTTCTCCTCCTGCCCTCAATCCCTCCCAGCATCAGAGTCTTTTCCAACGAGTCAACTTTTAGCATGAGGTGGCCAAAGTACTGGAGTTTCAGCTTTAGCATCATCATTCCTTCCGAAGAACACCCAGGGCCGATCTCCTTCAGAATGGACTGATTGGGTCTCCTTGCAGTCCAAGGGACTCTCAAGAGTCTTCTCTAACACCACAGTTCAAAAGCATCAATTCTTTTGCACTCAGCTTTCTTCACAGTCCAACTTTCACATTCATACATAACCACTGGAAAAACCATAGCCTTGACTAGACGGATCTTTGTTGGCAAAGTAATGTCTCTGCTTTTCAATATGCTATTCAATTCCCTTACCCATCTTTAAAATCAAACTTTATTTGGTACTGAGATATATGAATTGTTTATATATTTTGGATATTTATCCCTTTTTAACATATATGATTTGAAAATATTTTCTTACATTCTGTAGAATATATTTTCGTTTTGTCCATTTCTTCTTTTGCTATGCATAAACTTTTGATTTTATATAGTCCCACTTACTAAGTTTTGCTTTTATTCTTGTACTTTTGGTGTCATATTTAAAAAATTATTGTCAAGACGGATGTCAACAAACTTTTTCCTAAATATTCGTCTGAGAGTTTTGTGGTTTCAGGTCTTATTTTTAAGTCTTTAATTTTGAGTTAATTCTTGTAAGCAGTGTATAATAGGCATGTGATTCCTTTCTTTCCCATGTGATTATGTAGTTTTCTCAACTTCCTTTTATTGAAGACTGCCATTTTCCTAACAAGTATTGTTTGTTTCATATTCAAATGCTAATTAATATATATGTGAAGATTTGTTTCTGGTCTCTCCATTCTGTTCCATTACTCTATGTGTGTACTTTTATGTCAGGAACTTACTATTTTGATTATTATATGTTTGTTGTATAGTTATCTTGATTGTTTTATAGCATTTATATTTAAGCCATTTCTCTTTAAAATTTAACATGTCCAGAATGCATATATTACACAAATCATGGTATATTAAATTTCACAGATCCTGCTTCACTTCTAAATTTTATTTGATAAAAATCAAATAATTTTCCTTATACAAATATTTTCAGTTCTCAAATTTTTATACAATTAAAATACTGTCAAGACATTCTGGCCAGAAGCAGAGAAGTGGTGGTCACAGCTAGCAGAGGTGCACCTGTCTCCCCCAACACCCTTCACCCTCAGACCCCATCCCCATCCCTCCAACCCCAAGACCCATCCAACCAAACACTCCCCTGTGCTGGGGTGCTCTGGCCCCCCTCCCCAGACGAAACCCCCGACCATGGGCAGCCAGAGCTGCAAGGCTCCCTGGAGTGACCTGACCGCCAAGGAGGCAGAAGATGCTTCCCGCTCCAGTCGACAGACACGGGAATGGCCACGTGAAAAGCAGTGGAGACTCATCTCCTCAAAGGTGAAGGGGAGTCAACCCTCTAAAATGGCACAGAGGAGGCAGCAGGGACCACTGGTGATGCCATAGAGCCAGCATCCCCTAGGCAGGGAGCTGAGGCCAAGGGGGGAAAGGGTACCTCCATGGAGACCCCCAAGAAGAGGAAGAAATTCTCTTTCAAGAAGCCTTTCGAATTCAGTGGCTTGTCCTCAAGAGAAACTGGAAGGAGGGAATGGGTGATTCGTCTGCCTCCTCACCCACAGAGGCAGAGCAGGATCAGGGGGAGAGGGTTCCCTGCAGCAATGAAGGCACTGCCCAGGAAGGGAAGGCTGTTGCCACTCCTTAGAGCCAGGAGTGCCAGGCCAAAGGGGCAGAGGCCAGGGTTACCTCCAAGGGAGGAGCACAAAAGAGGCAGGACCCCAGGTGGCAGAGTCATCTACTCCCTCGGGGCCAGTGGGCAGCTCTACACCAGCAAGCGAGCAGAATGAATACCTGGGTGAGGGCAGGTGGGTGATCTCTAAGCTGCAGAAACTTGGTCCTTGTGAGCTCACTGCCTAGACCTGGTGCCTCTGCTGCCTTCTTGTACCCAGAAAGGAATGAGGCTGTTGCCTTCTAGCCACATTACCTCTCTTTCTCTCCCTCTTGTGGATTCTCCCATCATCCATCTGGTCTTCCTCTAAAGGCCAGTTGAAGATGGTCCCTTCCAGTTTCCCAAGTTAGGTTTGCGATGTGAAATGATCTTGCCGTTGGCCCAATCTCCTTTCCTTCCTCACCTGTGCTGAAGGCAATTGCTGGTTTTCTTTCCCAATTATTCAGCTTCCCTGGTGGCTCAGATGGTAAAACATCTGCCTGTAACGTGGGAGACCTGGGTTCGATTCCTGGGTTGAGAAGATCCTCTGGAGAAGGAAATGGCAACCCACTCCAGTACTCTTGCTTGGAAAATTCCATGAATGGAGGAGCCTGGTAGGCTATAGTCCATGGAGTCTCAAAGAGTCGGACACGACTGAGCGACTTCATTTTCCTTTCACTTTTTGTTACTCCCCAAATCCCTGAGGCAGATGTGGGGGCACCACACTCCCAAACCCTGAGTGTAGTTCAGCTTTTCCCTGTTGAGCTTTCAGTCCCTCCTGCTGTGCCTAGGGGAAGCTGGGCCTGGGAGGACACTGCTCCTGCCTAGGTTTTTATAGATGCCTTAGTCAAGTTCAAAAAAAAAAAAAAAAAAAAAGATGTCAAATATGTCTCCTAGCACACATCCAGATATATAATGCATTTCTAAACAATGTATAAAACTATATATAAGAAAAATAGATAAAACATAAAATAGTGTATTATTTGACAGATATACTGCCAATATCAGCTACTATCTACACAAGTGTTACTTTCTCTGGTGTGGTGTTTATTTATCATACTCTTCAAAATATTAGGAAAACATTATTGACCTATAGCATATATATAGAAATAAAGACTATTTTCCACTATCTAAGTCTAGAATGATTAAGTCCTTCAGATATATGACTGTAAAAAGGATTGTTCTGCCTTATATAGAAATATTACACTGTTCTGTGTCTCCTGTCTATATTGTACAGCTCTGTCCCAGGTGTGAAATGTGAAAATTGCTCAGTTGTGTCTCACTGTTTATGACCTCATAGACTATACAGTCCATGGGGTTCTCAAGGCCAGGAAACTGGAGTGGGTAGCTGCTGCCTTCTCTGGGAGATCGTTCCAACCCAGGTATCAAACCCAGGTCTTCCCCATTGCAGGCAGATGCTTTACCAGCTGAGCTACCATGGAAGCACAAGAATATTGAATTGGGTAGCCTACCCCTTCTCCAGGGGATCTTCCTGATCCAGGAATTGAACCAAGGTCTCCAGCATTGCAGGATTCTTTATCAGCTGGCCTACCAGGGAAGCCCAGGTGACTCAGTGGTAAAGAATCCACCTGCCAATGGAGATGCAGGGGATATGGGTCAGATCTCTGAGCTGGAAAGTCCCCCTGGAGAAGGAAATGGCAACCCACTCCAGTATTCTTGCCTGGGAAATCCCATGGGCAGAGGAGCCTGGTGGGCTACAGCCCATAGGGTCACAAAGAGTAGGACACAACTGAGCACATAGATATATTTATGAAATGTTTTCTTCAATTTCCATCTCCAGCTATTTCAAGTCATTCTGAATATTGCTGATGTATTTCTTCATTTGGGCTTCCCTGGTAGCTCAGACGGTAAAGCGTCTGCCTACAATGCAAGACACCCGGGTTCGATCCCTGGGTCGGGAAGATCCCCTGGAGAAGGAAATGGCAACCCACTCCAGTGTTCTTGCCTGGGGATTCTCACGGATGGAGGAGCCTGGTGGGTTACAGTCCATGGGTTTGCAAAGAGTCGGACACGACTGAGCGACTTCACTTCACTTTCTTCATTTGGGCTTCCCTGGTGGTTCAGATGCTAAACAATCTGCTTACAATGCAGAAGACCCAGTTTCTATCCTTGTATTGAGAAGATCCCCTGAATAAGGAAATCAAAACTTACTCCAGTGTTTTTACCTGAGATATCTCACAGACAGAGGAACCTGGGAGGCCACAGTCCAAAGGGTCACAAAGCCAGATACAACTGAGTGAAATTTCTTTCTTTAGGAAGACTTCAAATTATTTTATAATTATATTTACTTGTCTACTTTGTTAACTACAATTTCTTTGAAAAGTCAGTATCTACCTACCCTGATAACTTGCATAGCGTGTGGGTATTTTGGAAACTTGTGTAGGTACACACACACACACAATTGGATGCATCACTGGCTCAATGGACATGAGTTTGAGCAAGCTCCAGGAGTTGGTGATGGACAGGGAAGCCTGATGTGCTGTATGTAGTCCACGGGGTCGCAAAGAGTTGGACATGGCTGAGTGCTGGAACTGAACTGAACTGAATTATTTCTAAGGTAATTTGAAAACATAAGATTTGAATCAAAGGGTTTATTTTAAGTTTTTAACCACCTTTTTTACTTTCATAATGTAACAGCAGAATCACATGTAAATAGGTCACTTAAGGTTTAGAATCTCATTAAAAATCTTTCATACTGGGAGAATGAAGAAACTTTGATTTGCTTTATGTTTTAAATATAACTTTTTAAGTTTTACAGATTTTTTTTTTCTTTCACTACAGAGAAAGGCATAATTCTGATAATTACTCTGCTTTTTGCAAATTATCAGAAGGATATAAAGTGTATTTACTGACATTAATAAGTTACTCTTTGGCATCATTATTCACTAATGAGCTTGTTTAAGAATGTTTGCAAGCTTATGTGACAGGATGACATTTTAATATATGAATAAGGTCAACTCTGTTATTTAGTCCTTGAAAGAAAAATAGAATTCTTCTCGAAATGTGAAGCTATTAAGTACATTTGACTCAAAGCTTGCTTTAAAGTCAAGAAGTGGCATCTCAAATTCATGTAGCTGCTCTAACCTATGAGGTGGCGTTTTGGCAATTATAAGGGGATGTCAGGAGGTACTTTGCAGATCGTGATTAGCCATGTTAAAGGTTATGTTCAGCTAAATTTTGAATGGCACAGTGGCTATTATTTGAAAGAGCAAGATATTCAGACTTCAAAGTTGAAATGTAAAGTTTGCTCTGTCTTCCTTGAAACTTCCTTGCCTTCGTCATCCACTGTCATTTAAAGTATCAGGACCACCATAATTAGGGGCTCTAAGAAACAAGTGCACATTATTTTTAGTTGCCTCAGATGCCAAAAAATGGACTTGGGCTTTGGTCTTTAGGAAAAGAGAAGGCTTGGGAATGTTGGCATAAGTCTCTGAAATTGTGAGACTGACTTTTTTCCTAACATAACTCTTGTGACTGTAGAATAAATTGAAAAGGAAAAAATCATCTATAAAGAAGCATATCTCAGTGAAAGGGGAATTTTAAAACCCTTGATTACAACAGTATTCCTTTTTACCAACTGCATTTGTCTCATTATAATAATTTTCAAGTTGATTAAGGTGATTATTGTTATAATCATTATATAATTGTTATAATATAACTTAGAATATGAAGAGAAGGAAATAAAGTAGCATTTTCACTGGTAATTACAGAGAAGGTATAGGGACACTGTCCTGTAAGTTGAGTAATATTTTGAAAGACTAAAATGTGTTATCAATCACTGTGTCATTGTAGATAGTTGGAGGAAAGACAAGAGTTACAGAACAAAAACAAATGCAAGGGGAAGGAACGAGCCAAAATCTTAAAAAAAAAAAAAAATTCTTCTGATTGAGTTTTGCAGATACTTTAAAAACTAAATGTATCTCTAAAACAGACTCTTCATATATTGTTTTATTTTCCTAAAAAATATTGCCTAAATAGCTTCAGAAAATGACAAAGGACTTTCAAGTTAATTTTACAATATGGTTAAAATAAGTATGTTATAGGCAAAATATACTCGTTAATGGGGACTTCAGGTATATGGCTGCTTTTGCCTCACAAAATAATAGTAATAATATATTAATCAATCATTCAATCCTAGAATGATGTATTACCTTATTATTCTGTATGTAGTCAAATTTTTCTTTACAATTTTAAACAAATCTTTCTTTGCATGCTGTTATTCCAAGTTGTAAAGATTTTGCTCCCAAAATGACTCAGTAATTTTGATTAATTAGAAGTCACTGGAAAAAAAGTAATGCTGTCTGATTCTTATTAGCTTTTCTTCTAAAGGGGCAGTTTTGCACATATTTTAATTTTGATTGTTGTATAGCTGATTTACAACATTATGTTAGCTTCAGGAGTACAGTAAAGTGATTCAGTTATACATATACATATATTCATTCTCTTTTAGATTATTTTCCATTATAGATTATCACAGAATATTGAGTACAATTTCCTGTACAATACAGTAGGTACTTCTTGGTTATATATCTTACATATATAGTAGTATATGTGTGTTCATCGCACGATTTTGACTTATCCTTCCCCCATATTTCTCCTTTGGTAACTATACGTCTGTTTTTGATATCTGTAAGTCTACTTGTTTTGTAAATAAACTCATTTGTGTCTTAAAAAAATAAAATAAATAAAAAATAATAAAATAAAATGTGGAGTGCTTTATCTCTTAGTAATTGCAGGAACCCAGTTGCATTCACTCATGTCTCTTTTGAATGTTTTGTGAATAGTAAGCACTCAGAGACAGTGAAATTTACTTCCATATATTTTATCTTCCCTTAAGTAAAGGGATATTTTAGTGAATTAAAAAAAAAACTTTTTAGTCAATTTTTGTTGGAGTACAGTTGTTTTTGTTTTTGTTTTTGCTACATTGTGTAGCATATGGGATCTTAGTTCTCCAATCAAGATGGAACACCATGTTTCCTTGCCTTGGAAGCATGGAATCTTAACCTCTGGATCACTAGGGAAGTCCCTTCAGTGAGTTTTTAGGTATATGATAATTAACTTCTTTGACCTCAATAATATAAAACTATAAGGCAGACAAATTTCAAGATTTGATATATACTAAAAATAAGATCTAACTTCTATGCAGATGTGTTTCATTATCTCAGACAAGTTTTATTCTTTTTGCTGTGACCTGTATGCATCATAACTTGGTTAGGCTGAAATGTGAATCAAGGCTACAGAGAGAAAACAGAATGAAGCAATTAAGGGAGCCCATGGGAGTGCAGCCTGTTTGAGTGTACAGGAAACATTGCTGGGAGGAAGGTTGGAGATTAGCAAAATGGACTATCAAACTTTGGATTTCCCATACTCAATCATCTAATTCTACATGCTTTCTTCTCAAAGCAGATTCTTTTGGCAGGTAGGGATTGTAACATACTGTATTCAAGTGGAGGTGCAACATAAGGAGTCTGCATGTAGGTAACAGTGATGATAACATTTGGCAAAGTGATAGAGAATGTCCTAAGTGAAGGATTGAAAGCTTGATTCATGTGACTTGAGATAGCACAGCAATAATTAATGGGACTCCATATTGAGGAAGAGATCCAGACCTGTGGCAGCAGCAAACAGGAGGAAATAATAATTTAACAAACATTGCCATTTGAGAGATCCCTCAAATTCATCATTTTATGTGTGCACAGTGAGCGACTAACACACTCAGTCATCAGCCATGTCCGACTCTGTGACGCTATGGATTGTAGCCCACCAGACTCCTCTGTCCATGGATTTTTCCAGGCAGGAATTCTGGAGTGGATTGCAATTTCCTCCTCCAGAAGACCTTCCCGCTCAAGCATCAAACCTACAACTCTTTTGTCTCCTGCACTAGAAAGCAGATTCTTTACCATTAGCACCGCCATGGAAGCCCCAGATTCATTAGTGCTCTAGGAAAACCTTGCCCTTTTCAGGGAACATGGCTCAATTTAAGGGGCCAATTTCTTTGACAATTAGGCAAGAATGAATGAGGAGAAAGAATTTGGAACTTGTTATCATTATATTTTGTAACATTTTCATGTTCATATTTAACTTAATATGTATGTTGTAAATCGTTTCAGAAGTACAGAATGAGAACAAGTGTCCAATTTTAATCTTAGCCTCAGATTATAAATGTATGTATGTATACAGTGAATAAATTGTGATCCATTAATATACAGATAAGTATTAATACACTCTTGAGAGTTTTATTTAGGAGACTTATGTAAGGAAAAACAAAAATAAACAAAATAGGAAGAAAAAAGTCAGTAAACCACGATGGAGTCCAAGCACCTCACTACCCAGACATGAATGAAGACACACACTTGGTTATACATGCTATAGATTCTACTAGGGGTAAGGGTAATTATTTACCTGATTTTAAGAACTGTAGATCAGATTATATCTTCAAAAGTTTCCAAAATTAGAGGTAGTGTTATATGATTAGAGTATGTCAAGCAATTATGATCCTGTCCCTGAAATTAGTGTTTTAAAATAATATCTTCTATTTGATTTTCAGTTCCTAATGTCACTGTTAAGACTATTTTAGTGCTCACTTCAGCAATACATGTGTTAAAATTAGAACTATACAGAGAAAAATAGCATGGCCCCTGCTTAAGGATGACATGTAAATCTGTGAACTGTTCCATATTTTTGGAAAAGTTATTTAAAAAAGGAATGTATATATAACTGAAGCACTTTGTTGTATAGCAGCAATTAACATAATATTGTAAGCCAATTACACTTCAATAAAAACAACTTAAAATTAAAATTTTAGTTTAAAATAAAAATTGGATATATTTAAGGTGTAAAATATGATTCAATATACATATGAAAAGTTTACTACAGTCAAGTTAATTAACATATCTTTTCTTCACATAGCAATCTTTTGTGATCAAAGCACCTGAAATCTACTCTAAAATCTGAAGGAAAGTCAATGAGCTTTAAAAATTCCCTGCTATATTTAAAGGTCACAAATTAGACATATAAGTTGAATCTCTTAGAACAATAATATGCAATTATAAGTAAATGTTTTTAAAGTGTTATTACCAATACAAATTCTGTATATTGTAGCACCCTTAAGTAAAATATTAATGTATTTTCAAATGATTTTTTAAAGTAGAGACTAACTTGATGTCACATTTATATCTACTCACATATTCATGGGATTCATTCTAATAAGAACTGTATACTCAGACTAAATAAATTCATATTTTTCCACTATATGCTCAAAAATGCTCTGAGTGATAAACTACCCTCCTATCACTAATCTTGTCACTTTACTGGCCTACAGATTTTTCTCTTGGAAATCGTCTGGACTGATTAATATCTACTGTCTTATGAATCTCAAAACTACCAGGCTGAAAGCAAGGCATTATTTGATGATTGTAAGTTTGATGCATAAAGCAGGGTGCTCAAAGCTGGTGCTCTGGGACAACCCAGAGGAATGGAGTGGGGAGGGAGGTGGAAGGGGTTTTCAGGATGGGGTGATACATGTGCATCCATGGCTGATTCATGTTGATGTATGGAAAAAACTATCACAATATTGTAAAGTAATTATCCTCCAGTTGAAATAAATTAATTTAAAATATATTTTTAAAGTATTATCTTTTAATGGACAGCTACAAATCGTAAGAAAAACAGCAGATGGATATAAAATGAGCCAATCACAATCAAGGAAAGGCTTTTGTTTGAGGCTAATAGAAATTTAACTCATTCTGACTTATTTATCTTTCTATCTGCACAGCTTTGCATGCTGTCAAACACATAACGGAAGTTCAGTAATTGGGTTGTGAAGAGATTTATACTACTTCAAATACTAACAGAGTAATGGCCTTCCTAAATAATTTTCACTCCCCATATTCATTGTGAATGTAATGTTGTTTCTTAATTTGTAATCAAATTAATAAATGTGCATGCCATAAATATCAAATGGTATTGAGTTATAAAAACAGAGATGTCTTATTTGACATGCTGTAGTTTTCAGCCCTGCTTCTCTGAGGCAATCACGTCCACAACTTTTTACTTTTTCCTCTGGCATTCACTCCACTTTTCTAAATGTATATTTTATGACTACTTTGTAGTATAATGATTTTGATAATCAATTCACTTACTGTAATAGTAGATGAAGATTTAACTCTTCAATACTTTCCCTCCAAAGTCTCCCTTTTTGCACTAGTATTCTTACTAATATATTGTTGTTCAATTCCTCAGTTGTATCCAACTCTTTGCTACTCCATGGACTGCAACATGCCAGGCTTCCCTGTCCTTTATCATCTCCTGGAGCTTGCTCAAACTCATGTCCATTGAGTTGGTGGTACCATCCAACCATCTTGTCCTTTGTCATCCCCTTCTCCTATTGCCTTCAATCTTTCCCAGCATCAGGGTCTTTCCTAATGAGTTGGCTCTTCGCCTCAGGTAGCCAAAGTATTGGAGCTTTATATAGCTGTCCTTGATTGCTGTTTTAATCAAAGATGATTACATTATTTTAAATAATTAAGTACTGTTCACAGCTGATCCAGAATTTTTGTTTATGCACCTCAACAGACATTTCCAAAGTTTATAATATCATTTACTTATAGCTATTTATGCTCCTACTTTTAAATTGCCTGAAATCTTCCAACAGATATATAAACACATCAGTTCAGTTCAGTTCAGTCACTCAGTTGTGTCCAACTCTTTACGACCCCATGAATCACAGCACACCAGGGCTCCCTGTTCATCACCAACTCCCGGAGTTCACTCAGACGTCCATAAAGTCAGTGATGCCATCCAGCCACCTCATCCTCTGTCGTCCCCTTCTCTTCCTGCCCCCAAATCCCTCCTAGCATCAGTCTTTTCTAATGAGTCAGCTCTTCGCATGAGGTGGCCAAAGTACTGGAGTTTCAGCTTAAGCATCATTCCTTCCAAACAGATATGTTCCAAGTACTTTGTTGTTACTGTACAATCACTATGTCATGTCCAACTCTTTGTGACTCCATGGACCATAGCCCACCAGTCCTCTCTTCATGGGATTTCCCAGGCAAGAACACTTGAGTGGGTTGCCATTTCCTCCTCCAGGGGATCTTCCCAACTCAGGTACTGAGCCTATGTCTCCTGCATTGGCAAGCAGATTGTTTACCACTGAGCCACCAGGGAAACCTGTTCTGTATACCTTCTATTAAATTATCAACTTGTGCTAAATTATGATTATTTTCAGTCCTTCTGAATAAAAATTTGAACAGTTTATTCCTATGTTGATTATGTAATTTTGATTTTTTTTTCTAAAATGTTATGGTGATTTTTTTTATTTGTTGTCATTAAAATATATTTTTAAGTCAATTTATTTTAATGACTGTATAAATCTTATAGTGTAGCTCCCTTAATGTAGTTAGTTATTTTTCCTTCTTCGGGGATATGTTGGTGTCTGGAGAGACTGGAAATGTGGTCTCCTCTAGGCTAAGATTTTATTTTATTTTTTTAATAGCAGGGACAATAAGGAAGCCACTGATGCAGCAGGAATGTAGTGAGTTTTGAAAGAAGCAGCTGATGGGCTCAAATGGGTAACAGGTATATACCATAACTGTTACTCAGTTTGCTGTGGCCTTGAAGACACAGCCTCTGAAAGTCCTGCAGCAGCGCACAAGGAAATACATTCAGTCAACAGCCACACAAATGTAGCAAAGGTCCAAAGCATTGAATGAAACTTCAACCCTCACCTGATACCTTGATTTCAGCCTGGACAGAATCCAGCTGACTATTGCCTGAAAACTTTACTCTCAAACCCCATTAGTAAGTGTGTGGTACTTTGTTAAGAAGCAATAGAGAACTGACTAACTCTAGAAAGCTTTCATTCTACTGTGTTTCAGTGCTTTACTATATCCAGAATGTCTTCTTTAAAAAAAAAAATTCAGTTCTCTTTATCCAAATCTTTTCATGCAGTGATAAAATATTTTTCCACAACTAATAAGCTTTTTAATTGCCCAGACTGTAGGTAACAGCTTTAAGTATAAAATGATTGCCAACAAATTAATTTTAGAAGCTAAAACCACTGCTGTATGACACTATCACCTATGATTTGGAAGCACCGTCTGCCAACTTCCTACAAGTAGCATTAGAGCACTTACTTTCTCTATAAAAATGCATGATGACAAATATAGACCTAAAGATCTCTATTCCTTATGTTCACCTGAAAGGTGTATTTTATGGTGGGCATATATTTATATAATATTTATATATGCTTACACAGTAACACACATTCTCTGAATATAGTAATATATAAAATAAGTTTGTATAAACACACATTTCTTTGAGGTTTATTCTCTGGCCTGACTTCTAACTAAATACCACCCACTCTGAAGGCTATTTAAATGTGATGAAAAGCTGAGGTATTGCATAAAGAGGACTAAAAATAGACCACTTTTAGAGCTTTATTGATGCTATTATAAGACAGGAAAATGTTTTCTGCAAGTTTGAATTTTACCACACATTTACATGTAGCTACAAATCACGTTACTATGACTTTTCTTGAAAAAAAGAAAAAAAAGGAAAAACACAATTTGAATTCATTTGAGGATAACAGATTTCAGAGGGAGATAAAAGCTATTTCAACAAAGGAGAAAAAATAAGTCCTTAAGGCAAAACAAGAAAAATGAACATCCTTAAGCCAAATAATGAAGAAAAGAAAGAAGTAAAGTGTTGGGAAAAATTTAAATATTGATCTAGGCATGTGGTTTTATAAGATGCAGTTCACTTGTTAATATATTTTTTCATTTACCCTCTTTCTCTTTCTCTCTCTTTCTCCCTGAATCTCTCTCTCTTCATACACATACTCATTTTTTATATCACCAGATCATATTTGTTGTTTTGTTTAGAATGCTTCTTTCTGCTTTTATTTTATGCTCTCAGTCATGTCTGACTCTTTGTAACCCCATGGACTATAGCCCACAATGCTCCTCTGTCCATGGAATTTTTCAGTTAAGAATACTGGAGTGGATTGCCATTTCCTCTGCCAGGGAATCTTCCCAGCTCAGAGAATAAACCTGTGTCTGCTACATTGGCAGTCAGATTCTTTACCAGTGTGTCACCTGGGAGGCCCCCTTACTACACTTGATCTTAGCCAAAAGGTGTTGTTAACAAATTCTTTGAAGATTTTGGTATCAAGTTTATACTTTCCTGATGGCTCAGAGGGTAAAGCGTCTATCTGCAATGCAGGAGACCCAGGTTCAATCCCTGGGTCAGGAAGATCCCCTGGAGAAGGAAATGGTAACCCACGCCAGTACTACCGCCTGGAAAATCCCACGGACAGAGGAATCTAGTAGTAAGGGAGGCCCCCTTACTATACTTGATCTTAGCCAAAAGGTCTTGTTAACAAATTCTTTGAAGACTTTGGTATCAAGTTTATAGTGATCTCATAAGATGAAGCAGGAAATATACTTTTTCTCTATTTTCTGGAAGTGTTGGTATAAAAACATTGTTTCACCCTACAAGTTTTTCTCCCTAAAATTTGCCACTTAGTTCATCTGTTCCTGGAGTTTTCTCTGTGGGAAGATTTAAATTAAGGTTTCTGTTGGTAGATTTAGACTTATTCAGATTGTCTTTTGTCAGTATTGCTGAACTAAGCAGTTCAATTTTAATTGCATATAGATTTTACCCCCAAATGGCAAATGGTACACAAAATTATATTATTATTCTATTAATAATGTCTGCATGATTGACAATAAAGTCTCCATTTATAATCCTTATATTATGTCTGTTCTCCTCTCCTCTCTTTCTTCTTTTCTAACTGCTCAGCAAAATTCTGAAAATGGGGAATTATGGAGTAGAGATATTACTGAGGGCCAGATAAACTAACTTTAGAACATTAACTTTTTTCCATGGTAGGGCCTGGAGGTCATTCTGTTTGCAGAAATGATCTATGATGTGCTGGTTCTAGGAGTGGTATAATCTTTTTTTCTTTCATTCCATGGATATAGCATAAAATCACATCAACATCAGTATTCAAGATCTCAAAAATGTGATGGTTGCTGATTACATTAGTATTTCCACTCAATTTACTAGAATGAATCCTCTAAACCAGATCATGGTGGATGACAGTGGACAATTCCAAAGTCACTAAAATGTGGCTCCATTTGCAGCTTCTGTGTAGATATTGCATCTTTGGTAGATTGGGTTAATATATCTTTCTGTAATTTCTGCTCAGAAAGCTCTGTACAGATACATGGGAATATTTATCAAGCAATTCCAGCAGTAAAGAAGGACAGACAGGGATTCAGAATCTAAGGAGTTGACAAATATCAATTGCATTATTAACTGACATGTACATATATGCCTTCCACATTCTTAAATATTGTCAACATTTTACTATTAAAGCATGAAATTTTTCTAAAAATAAATATTAGTCCAAGTTTCTATTGATAGGCTATAAATACATTGCTTTACTTTTTCTCTGATCTTTTTGTTTAAGAAGTGTGTTTGTGTGTGTATACACATATATAATAGCAGTCAATCCTAAAGGAAATCAGTTCTGAATATTCATTGAAAGGACTAATGCTGAAGATGAAATTCCAATACTTTGGCCACCGGATGTGAAAGACTGACTCTTTGGGAAAGACCCTGTTGCTGGGAAAGATTGAAGGCAGGAGGAGAAGAGGACAACAGAGGATGAAATAGTTGCATAGCATCACAGACTTGATGGACATGAGTTTGAGGAAGCTCTGGGAGCTGGTGATGGACAGGAAAGCTTGGCATACTGTGGTACATGGGGTCACAAAGAATCGGATACAACTGAGTGACTGAACTGGACTGATGCAAGTATATAACATATATATATATATATGTATACACACATATTCCACTGTCTATTATATCATTGGAATGAAATGCTTGAAATAAGTTGCTTGAAATCTTCTAAGAATGATTGAATTTTTTGACCAATTCTATCTACTTCGAAAAGAGAAAAATAGTTACTGCAGTATATAAAGTCATGCTACCTGTCTCTTATACACATCTAGATGTGTATAAGAGACAGCATGAAATTTTTCTAAAAATAAATATTAGTCCAAGTTTCTATTGATAGGCTATAAATACATTGCTTTACTTTTTCTCTGATCTTTTTGTTTAAGAAGTGTGTTTGTGTGTGTATACACATATATAATAGCAGTCAATCCTAAAGGAAATCAGTTCTGAATATTCATTGAAAGGACTAATGCTGAAGATGAAATTCCAATACTTTGGCCACCGGATGTGAAAGACTGACTCTTTGGGAAAGACCCTGTTGCTGGGAAAGATTGAAGGCAGGAGGAGAAGAGGACAACAGAGGATGAAATAGTTGCATAGCATCACAGACTTGATGGACATGAGTTTGAGGAAGCTCTGGGAGCTGGTGATGGACAGGAAAGCTTGGCATACTGTGGTACATGGGGTCACAAAGAATCGGATACAACTGAGTGACTGAACTGGACTGATGCAAGTATATAACATATATATATATATATGTATACACACATATTCCACTGTCTATTATATCATTGGAATGAAATGCTTGAAATAAGTTGCTTGAAATCTTCTAAGAATGATTGAATTTTTTGACCAATTCTATCTACTCCTAAAAGAGAAAAATAGTTACTGCAGTATATAAAGTTTGCATGCTAAGTTGCTTCAGTCATTTCTGACTCTTTGTAACCCCATGGACTGTAGCCCTCCAGGCTCCTCTGTCCATGGTATTCTCCAGGCAAGAATATTGAAGTGGGTTGCCATTTCCTTTTTCAGGGACTCTTCGCTACCCAGGGATAGAACTCGTGACTCATGTCTCCTTCAAGAGCAGGTGGGTTCTTTACAGCTAACAGCATTTGGGAAGACCAATATAAGGTTTAATTATATTAAATATAATATCATATGTTATATAAGAGAAAATAATTACTACAGTATATAAATCTTAAATTATATAAATAGTCCCTTTGTATCTCTAATTTTCTTGAAATTATGATGTATCATATATGATAGATATTTATATAATTTCAAGAAAATTAGGGATACAAAGGGAATATTTCATGAAAAGATGGGCACAATATAGAAGAAAAATGGTATGGATCTAAAAGAGAAGCAGAAAATATTAAGAAGAGATGGCAATAATGCACAGAAGAANAAATTATGATATATCATATATGATAGATATTTATATAATTTCAAGAAAATTAGGGATACAAAGGGAATATTTCATGAAAAGATGGGCACAATATAGAAGAAAAATGGTATGGATCTAAGAGAAGCAGAAAATATTAAGAAGAGATGGCAACAATGCACAGAAGAACAACACAAAAGTGATATTCCTGACCCAGATAACCACGTTGGTGTGATCACTCACCTAGAGCCAGACATCCTGGAGTGCAAAATCAAGTGGGCCTTATGAAGCATCTCTACGAACAAGGCTGGTGGAGATGATGGAATTCCAGCTGAGTTATTTCAAATCCTAAAAGATGATGCTGTTAAAGTGAGGCACTCAATATGCCCGTAAGTTTGGGAAACTCAGCACTGGCCATGGACTGGAAAAGGTCAGTTTTCATTCCAATCCTAAAGAAAGGCAATGCCAAAGAATGTTCAAACTACCACACAATTCCACTCACTTCACACGCTAGCAAGTAATACTCAAAATCCTCCAAGTGAAGCTTCAATAGTACGTGAATTGAGAACTTCCAGCTGTTCAAGCCGAATTTAGAAGAGGCAGAGGAACCAGAGGTCAAACTGCCAACATTCCTTGAATCACAGAAAAAGCAAGAGAACTCCAGAACAAAAAAGAAAATCTACTTCTGTTTCTTTGACTATGCCAAAGCCTTTGTGTGGTCACAACAAACTGTGGAAAATTCTTGAAGAGATAGGACTACCAGATCACTTTACCTGCCTCCTGAAACCTGTATGTTGGTCAAAAAGCAACAGTTAAAACATGACATGAAACAACAGACTGGTTCCAAACTGAGAAAGGAGTACTTTAAGGCTGTATATTGTCACCCTGCTTATTGAGCTTATATGCAAAGTACATGATGCAAAATGTTGGGTTAGATGAAGCACAAGCTGGGATCAAGATTTCTGGGATATGCAGATGACACCACCCTTATGGCAGAAAGTGAAGAAGAACTAAAGAGCATTTTGATGAAAGTGGAGAGTGAAAAAGCTAACTTAAAACTCAACTTCAGAAAACTAAGATCATGGCATCCGGTCCCATCACTTCATGGCAAATATGGTTAGATGAAGCACAAGCTGGGATCAAGATTTCTGGGATATGCAGATGACACCACCCTTATGGCAGAAAGTGAAGAAGAACTAAAGAGCATTTTGATGAAAGTGGAGAGTGAAAAAGCTAACTTAAAACTCAACTTCAGAAAACTAAGATCATGGCATCCGGTCCCATCACTTCATGGCAAATAGATAGGGAAAGAATGGAAACAGCGACAGATTTCATTTTCTTGAACTCCAAAATCACTGCAGATGGTGACTGCAGCCATGAAATTAAAGCCACTTGCTTCTTGGAAGAAAAGCTATGACAAATCTAGACAGCATATTAAAAAAAATAGAGATATCATTTGCCTACAAATGTCCGTATAATTAAAGCTATGGTTTCCAATAGTCATATATGGATGTGAAAGTTGGACCATAAAGAAGGCTGAGTGCTGAAGAATTGATGCTTTTGAACTGTGGTGTTGGAGAAAACTCTTGAGAGTCCCTTGGACTGCAAAGAGATCAAATTAGTCAATCCTAAAGGAAATCAATCTTGAGTATTCATTTGAAGGACTGATGCTGAAGCTGAAGCTTTGCTAATTTGGCCACCTGATGTGAAGTGCCAACTCATTAGAAAAGACCCTGATGTTGGGAAAGATTGAAGGTAGGAGGAGAAGGGGACGCCAGAGGATTAGATATTTGGTTGGCATTACTGACTCAATGGACATGCGTTTGAGCAAACTCTGGGAGACAGTGAAGGACGGAGAAGCCTGGTGTGTTGCAGTTGATGGGATTGCAAGCAGTCAGACATGACTGACTGGCTGAACAACAATCCATTTGTAAATTATGCCATGTATTATCATAATTACATAAGATAAAAAGACTGTAATAAACTTCATGTATATTTGTGCTACCTTGAGAAGGCAACATAGGTTTTAAATAGATGCATTGTGTATTGCTGATTCTCTACTTCTCTCAGTAAGGATCCACAAAACCTCGACAGTCACTGGGCCCACACTTGTGTCACATAGTTGCAGAAGCCAAGTTGCCAAGATTTCCCTTTGTTTTTGTCGAAACCGCTTACCCAAGTCGACCACCTCTACCTGAGTATATGGTTGAAACATCGTAAACTCAGTCACAATTGTGGCCCTTGAGGATGCCCCCCTGGTCCATAGGCTGCTCACTCTTCACTTTCTGCTGTACAATGGGACTTGGTGCCAAGCCTGGACCCACAGTCTCATAATGTTGCACACTGGCACCAGTGTGGCATCACATAGGACATGACCCATATTTTCTAACGCATTTTCAGTTCTATCCAAGGAACCATCCACCGCTTCCCAGTGTTCCACTGGAGCCCATGCTGAGAGTATAGGCCACATGGTGCCACATGCTCTATGACGGCCACTGGCTTCCTCCATCCAGTGTAGCTAGCCTCAGGGTCTTCTAGCTGCTGGGTATCCTGTCAACTACACTGAATGTATCTCTGATTCTGTTCGTGATGCCAATTGTCTCATGCTGTTTGCACTGTTCACTGAGCCCATGGTAGACAAGGGGAAAACTGGAAGAAAACCCAAGGAGCTGTGGGAACTGCAGATGTGTTTATGCTCTCCTGCCTGGCACAGCAGCTGCAGCAGCACACACACTATACTTCTCCTCTTGTGGCCGACCCGACAGACACAGCCATGATGCAGCAGTAGCAAGATATCCATAATGTTGCCGACATAACATAACCTCTATGCAGCCTCAATGCCTTCTCAGATGAAGCTTATACATGCTTACTGCACAACGTGGCACTTGACCAAGCGAGTACCTCGTGAGGCTGCAGGCGCAGTGCTATAAGTGATCTCAGCTGTTACATAATTGTTATCCACAAAACGTGGGGCAAGAGCTAGAGGCTGTAGGTCGAGAGAGCCTGACCACACCATCTTGGCTAATTTGTTCTTTCCCTACAGATAGTAAATTGATAGAAACTTGTGAAAATCTTTGTTACTGGAAGTAAATTATTTATAGTCACAAATAATTCTTCTCTGGATTGTAACTCAAAATGGAAGCATTACCTTGTCTAGCTTGTGTGCATCCTCAGTCACTCAGCAGTGTTCTACTCTTTAAAATGCTATGGACTATAGCCTGCCAGGTTCCTCTGTTCACAGAATTATCCCAGCCAGAATAATAGAGTAGGTTGCCATTTTCTCCTTCAGGGAGTTATATACCATAATGGCATTTATCAGAGTTGAATTTGATCTGCAGTTTACTGAAGGGTCACTTCCTACCTGAGTGAGCAATTTCAGCCCTTCAAATTATGAACATCATTCTAAACCTATGCCTATTCAATTGATGGTAGGGCAATTCTTGTTGAAGTCCAAAAATAACACTCAGATGAGTGCATATGGACTGGAGAAATTAGATGGGGTGTAACTGGCAGAGATTCAGAAGAATCAATTGCTCTGATTTCACCACTTGGTAAATGGACCAGAGCTGACGGTCTAAATTGAAAATAATAGTTGGAATGTTCTACAATGGCTTTGATCCAGAGCATGTAAGACAACTTTACAGAACAGTTTAAGCACCAGACAATTACATTCCAAAATTCAGTTAATATCTAAAAGACTTTGACGCTGGGAGGGATTGGGGGCAGGAGGAGAACGGGATGACAGAGGATGAG
>SJYX01024234.1:214997-239013 GCA_006410675.1 Oreotragus oreotragus | reverse complement strand
GTGTATTCTTGCCACCTCTTCTTAATATCTTCTGCTTCTGTTAGGTCCATACCATTTCTGTCCTTTATCGAGCCCATCTTTGCATGAAATGTTCCCTTGGTATCTCTAATTTTCTTGAAGGGATCTCTAGTCTTTCCCATTCTGTTCTTTTCCTCTATTTCTTTGCATTGATTTCTGAGAAAAGCTTTCTTATCTCTTCTTGCTATTCTTTGGAACTCTGCATTCAGATGCTTATATCGTTCCTTTTCTCCTTTGCTTTTCGCTTCTCTTCTTTTCACACCTATTTGTAAGGCCTCCCCAGACAGCCATTTTGCTTTTTTGCATTTCTTTTCCATGGGGATGGTCTTGATTCCTGTCTCCTGTACAATGTCACGAACCTCATTCTATAGTTCATCAGGCACTCTGTCTATCAGATCTAGGCCCCTAAATCTATTTCTCACTTCCACTGTATAGTCATAAGGGATTTGATTTAGGTCATACCTGAATGATCTAGCAGTTTTCCCTACTTTCTTCAATTTAAGTCTGAATTTGGTAATAAGGAGTTCATGATCTGAGCCACAGTCAGCTCCCGGTCTTGTTTTTGTTGACTGTATAGCGCTTCTCCATCTTTGGCTACAAAGAATATAATCAGTCTGATTTCGGTGTTGACCGTCTGGTGATGTCCATGTGCAGAGTCTTGAAGTATTTTCTCAGGAGTGTCTGGAGATTCAGATCAATCAGAAGGATGACATTGAAAAAGTCTGGAAAACATCCGCTGGACTGCAATTCAAGGAAGTCTTTGGGAAC
Organism: Oreotragus oreotragus; assembly: GCA_006410675.1. Lineage (NCBI taxonomy): Eukaryota > Metazoa > Chordata > Mammalia > Artiodactyla > Bovidae > Oreotragus > Oreotragus oreotragus. Next base: position 238,227 of record SJYX01024234.1, on the reverse strand, counting down.
CTTGATGAGTTTCCACAGTGTGGTGCAGGCAGAAGCCGTAATGAGTGGGGCGTGGACTGGCTGGGACAGACGGGCTGTGAAGGGGTGGGTGGACTGGAGGGGACAGACGGGCTGTGAAGGGGTGGGTGGACTTGCAGTGCTATAAGTGATCTCAGCTGTTACATAATTGTTATCCACAAAACGTGGGGCAAGAGCTAGAGGCTGTAGGTCGAGAGAGCCTGACCACACCATCTTGGCTAATTTGTTCTTTCCCTACAGATAGTAAATTGATAGAAACTTGTGAAAATCTTTGTTACTGGAAGTAAATTATTTATAGTCACAAATAATTCTTCTCTGGATTGTAACTCAAAATGGAAGCATTACCTTGTCTAGCTTGTGTGCATCCTCAGTCACTCAGCAGTGTTCTACTCTTTAAAATGCTATGGACTATAGCCTGCCAGGTTCCTCTGTTCACAGAATTATCCCAGCCAGAATAATAGAGTAGGTTGCCATTTTCTCCTTCAGGGAGTTATATACCATAATGGCATTTATCAGAGTTGAATTTGATCTGCAGTTTACTGAAGGGTCACTTCCTACCTGAGTGAGCAATTTCAGCCCTTCAAATTATGAACATCATTCTAAACCTATGCCTATTCAATTGATGGTAGGGCAATTCTTGTTGAAGTCCAAAAATAACACTCAGATGAGTGCATATGGACTGGAGAAATTAGATGGGGTGTAACTGGCAGAGATTCAGAAGAATCAATTGCTCTGATTTCACCACTTGGTAAATGGACCAGAGCTGACGGTCTAAATTGAAAATAATAGTTGGAATGTTCTACAATGGCTTTGATCCAGAGCATGTAAGACAACTTTACAGAACAGTTTAAGCACCAGACAATTACATTCCAAAATTCAGTTAATATCTAAAAGACTTTGACGCTGGGAGGGATTGGGGGCAGGAGGAGAACGGGATGACAGAGGATGAGTGTTATATACCATAATGGCATTTATCAGAGTTGAATTTGATCTGCAGTTTACTGAAGGGTCACTTCCTACCTGAGTGAGCAATTTCAGCCCTTCAAATTATGAACATCATTCTAAACCTATGCCTATTCAATTGATGGTAGGGCAATTCTTGTTGAAGTCCAAAAATAACACTCAGATGAGTGCATATGGACTGGAGAAATTAGATGGGGTGTAACTGGCAGAGATTCAGAAGAATCAATTGCTCTGATTTCACCACTTGGTAAATGGACCAGAGCTGACGGTCTAAATTGAAAATAATAGTTGGAATGTTCTACAATGGCTTTGATCCAGAGCATGTAAGACAACTTTACAGAACAGTTTAAGCACCAGACAATTACATTCCAAAATTCAGTTAATATCTAAAAGACTTTGACGCTGGGAGGGATTGGGGGCAGGAGGAGAACGGGATGACAGAGGATGAGATGGCTGGATGGCATCACCGACTGGATGGACGTGAGTTTGAGTGAACTCTGGGAGTTGATGATGGACAGGGAGGCATGCTACAGTTCATGGCGTGCTGCAGTTTGTGGGGGTCACAAAGGGTCGGACACGACTGAGTGACTGAACTGAACTGAACTATTACATTCTTATGCTATACTTTACATTTAACATGTTTGTACAAAATAAATACTTCGGGTCACATTTTTTGTAGTTAACTGAACCATTGTTGCTGGACTTTGTCAAAAATGCCATGATAATAGGAAAAAGAAATGCTTCTAGCAAAAACAATTACAATACTAATTATAGCCTAGTATAATAATAACCTCTTCCATTTCACAACTTCATGTTGAGATTCTAAATTGTCATTGTCATATGTTTGTTATTCTAATGTTATCTGACTTACAAGAATAAATGTGGAAGCAGCAAGGATCCTTTCTTGTATAGCTTTATTTTTGAATATAATTGCTTAGCTTATATATTTAATACAACTAGGGGCTTCCCTGTTGGCGATAGTGATAAAGAACCCTCTTGCTGATATAGGAGACATAAGAGACCCAAGTTTGATCCCTGGGTTGGGAAGAACCCCTGGAGGAGAGCATGGCATTCCACTCCAGTATTCTTGCTTGGAGAATCCCATGGACAGAGCAGGTTACAGTCCAGAGGGTCACAAAGAGTTGGACACGACTGAAGTGACTTAGCAGGCACACACACACCCCTAAGAAAACTGTGAATTTCTATTTGAGTAATTTAACAAACAGAAGTTAAATGACCTATGATTTATCTTTAGTACCATTTGTTTTTTGGTTTACATGTGAAATTATTTATATGGAATTGACCACATAGTTACTTTTCTATATTCATTATCATGTGGAGATTATTTTCTTATGATTTATATAAATATGGTATATAACAAACCCTTAAATCTAACAAAAATCAAGTGTCTTTTCCACTTTAGTGTTTTGAGATAATGCATTTTGCAAACTGTGTGCATGTAAGTGATGGTTTCAAAACTATATAGTTAAGTTTATTAGCATCAAATCCAATATATAATGCTTTAAAATAAAAAAAATATGATACATTTAACTGAGTGGAATGACTGTGTGACTAGCACTTATAAAGAAGTTCCATGTAAAGGATCATGGATCATCATGTTTTTCTTGGTCTTTGCTGTATATCCAGTTCTTATCCTGTATACAATATGTAGAAGGAATCTAATAGCTATTTCTGGAAACCTAAATAAATAAAGGAAAAAGAATATACTTTTTTGATATTTTCAAGTGAGAAAGAGTAATAACCAGAAGTTCCAGGGTGCAGAACAAACCTGATTTATCTACTTACAGTCTTTGATTACCTGGCTTCCCTGGTGGTTCAGATGGTAAACAGTCTGCCTGCAATTCAGGAGACCCAGTTCAATCCCTGGGTTGGGAAGATCCCTTAGAGAGGGAAATGGCAACTCACTCCAGTATTCTTGCCTGAAGAATCCCATGGGCAGAAGAGCCTAGTGAGTTACAGTCTATGGGGTTGCAAAGAGTTGGACATGACTGAGTGACTTTCACTTAGCTTCACTTTGATTACCTAATGAGTGGCAGACTGTTTGCTTGGGAGTGGAGCTAAGGTGATGAACATAACATGTCACTGAACTAAATTCTCTTTATTGATCAAGTATATACAAAAAATGAGTATGGCCAAATTTCTGTAAATTTAAAGTATTCTAGCTACTGCTGTCATTCTTTTAAACAGAATGTTTGAACAATATCAAAATCTCTCACAACTTAGTATCTTCAAGTTATCATTCTCTTAAACATCTTAAATATTGTTAAAATGTATGCAAAAATGTCTTATGCCAAATTTTCTAGGGAAATTTTTATGACTTCATAAATAGGCATCCCTGGTGGCTCAGAGGTTAAAGCATCTGCCTGCAATGTGGGAGACCTGGGTTCGATCCCTGGGTCGGGAAGATCCCCTGGAGAAGGAAATGGCAACCCACTCCAGTATTCTTGCCTGGAGAATCCCATGGACAGAGGAGCCTGGTGGGCTATAGTCCACGGGGTTACAAACAGTCGGACACGACTGAGTGACTTCACTTCACTTCACTTTGCAAAAATTACCATATCTATGGATTCTCTAAATGTATAAAACTTCCCTTGAAAATTTGGCAAAGTGATAACTATGTGAGGTGACATATATATTAATTTAACTTGATTGTGGATGTTATTTTATAATATTTTCACATATTGAATCATTAAATATCTTCTTAAATACAAGTTTTATTTGTCAATTTTTCCTCAATAAAGCTGAAAAAATAAAGTTATTTTTTTCACAATTTTGTCATTTTATTGGTCATTCGCTTATCTTCTTTGGAGAAATGGCTTTTGAAGTATTTTTCCCATTTTACATTTGAGTTATTTTTGTATAAGCAGTTTTATGAACAACATGATATTTTTTACTCTGATAACACTTAAAATGTTACTAACAAACCAATAAAATTAAGAGAATACTCCTATCTCAGCTTTCAATATGTACAACATCGTGTATAAATTAGCATTTTATTTAAACCCCTGTCATAGGAAGTATTCTATTATTAAGAGGGTCTCCTTCATAATCCCATATTGTCATGTTCTTTTTTCATACCTCCTCTTTAAATGTAAGATGGCTTAGTGACTTGCTTTTAGCCAGTAGAATATAGGACATATGATGAGATGTTTCTGTTGTGTTCAGGTTACAAAAGTTTGTGACCTCTACATTGCCATTAAACACTATTGTCCTTTCAGATTGTATGCTTTGATGAAACAAGCTGCCATTTTGGAGACACTATTTTGTCAAGAAATGAAAGCAAATTTTGTTCAACAACTTTTGATGAATTCTTGCAACTATAATGTGCCCTCAGAAATCTTCACTCATGCCTTCAGATGAGAAGTCCCTCTAGGCTGACACCATAATTTCAGCCTTATGAGAGTTTCTAATGCAGCAGAGATACTAATCCATATTTAAATTTTTGACAAACAGAGATAAAATAAATATTTCTGGTTTTAAATGACCGTGTGTAGTAATATACTATGTAGTAATAGACAATTAATTGTTTCTCCAAATGAAAATTTTGATATGTATTGAAATAATCAGGAAATGAATAATATTTTTAGAATAATTTTAAAATGTTCTAAAAACATTATTCATTTCTTGATTATTACAATGCATATCAAAATTCTCCAAGCAAGGCTTCAGTAATATGTGAACTGTGAACTTCTAAATGTTCAAGCTGGTTTTATTTTATTTTATTTTTATTTTTATTTTTACTTTATTTTACTTTACAGTACTGTATTGGTATTGGCATAAATTGACATGAATCCGCCACGGCTGTACATGAGCTTCCAAACATGAACCCCCCTCCCACCTCCCATCCCACATCATCCCTCCGGATCATCCCCGTGCACCAGCCCCAAGCATCTTGCATCCTGCATCAAACATAGACTGGTGATTCGTTTCTTACATGATAGTATACATGTTTCAATGCTAGTCTCCCAAATCATCCCACCCTCTCTCTCTCCCTCAGAGTCCAAAAGTCTGCTCTACACATCTGCATCTCTTTTGCTGTCCTGCATACAGGGTCATCATTACCATCTTTCTAAATTCCATATATATGTGTTAGTATACTGTATTGATGTTTTTCTTTCTGGCTTACTTCACTCTGTATAATCNGGTGATGCCATCTCATCCTCTGTTGCCCCCTTCTCCTCCTGCCTTCAACCTTTGCCAGCATCAGGGTCTTTTGCAAAGAGTCAGCTCTTCACATCAGGTGGCCAAAGTTTTGGTGCTTCAGTGTCAGTCCTTCCAATGAATATTTAGGACTAATTTCCTTTATGATTGACTAGTTTAATCTTCTTACTGTCCAAAGGACTCTCAACAGTCTTCTCCAGCACTACAATTTGAAAGCATCAGTTCTTCAGCACTCACTCTTCTTTATGGTCCAACTCTCACATCCGTACATGGCTGGTGGAAAAACCATAGCTTTAACTATTTGGACCTTTGTCAGCAAAGTGATATCTCTGCTTTTTAATACACTGTCTAGGTTTGTCATAGCTTTTCTTCCAAGGAACAAGCATCTTTTAATTTCATGACTATGGTCACCATCTGCAGTGATGTTGGAGCCCAAGAAAAAATCACCTTGTGTGATAGGGATGGGGTTCTGTGATGGGGGAGTGATTAATGATGCCTGTCCCTCGGGGAGGCAGTGTAGGACTCCGGAAATAAGTTTTGTACAGGGAAGGGGCACCATGAGTATGGATGAGGGCTTGGTGGGTAGGGGACACTTAGGGAACTGACATCTAGTGACTGCCTACTATGTGCCAGGCCTGTGTTAGATCCTCGACCCATGATATTGTCTGGTGAACAACTGCAGGGCACGCTCAAACGAGTGAGCAACCAGAGCACAGGGCGGCACTGGACAAAGTCCTCAGCCCGAAGGCACCTCCTCATGAGAGGGGCAAAGTAAATCTTTATACTGCTGGTGACAGTGACCACGAGTCCTGCCCCAGTGTCCCACTCTTTCTGCTCTAGCAGCAGTAGAACTTGCTGTGATGACGAAAATGTCCTATATCCACACCGCGCAACGCTGTTGCCATGAGCCACAACACTTGACTCATGGTTGTGGGGCACTTGAAATGTGGCTAGACTGACTGAAGAACTGAATTTGAACTTTTAACTCATTTAGATCTATTGTCATTAATTTTCTTAAAAATATTTATTGGAGTATAGTTGCTTTACAATGTTGTGCTTGTATTATACAGCAAAGTGAACCAGCTACACATATACATATATCCCCTCTTTTTTGGATTTCCTTCCCATTTAGGTCGCCACAGAGCACTGAGCACAGTTCCCTGTGCTAGAACATAACTAGTATGTTCTCACTAGTTATCTGTTTATACGCAGTGTCAATAGTGTACATATGTCAACCCCAATCTCCCAACTCATCTGACCCCCGCATTATCCCTTTGGTATCCCTATATTTGCCCTCTACGTCTGTCTCTATTTCTGTTTTGTAAATAAGATGATCTCTACCAATTTTTTCAGGTTCCACATGTATGTATTAGTATACAGAATTTTTTTTCTTTCTGACTTACTTCATTCTCTAGGTCCAACCATGTCTCTACAAATGACCTAGTTTCATTCCTTTTTAATGGCTGAGTAATATTTCATTGTGTGTATGCACCACATCTTTATCCATTCCCCTGGTGTCAGACACTTAGGTTGTTTCTGTAGCCACTCAGAATCACTGGCTACCAGTACTGAAGGGCAAAGTTCTGGAGTAGCCCTGATTTTTAGCTGGGCACATGGTCACCTAAAAAAAGACTTTGCTTCATAGCCTCTCTTGCAGGCATGGGATCACATTTTGGCCAATAGATACAAAGGAACATGATACAGGTGACTTTCAGGTTATGCCTGAGGAAAGCAGCCCTTCCCCTGGCTCTCAGCTCCTTTTTGCTTAGTTGACCGGAATGTAGCCATGTGCCATCTGGAACTGGGCGATGAAGACAACACCTTAGGGATAGAAGAGCAATCAGATGCAAGGACTCTGCAGTGCCCCAGGTCCAGATCAGACATCTCTGTGTGGAGAAGCTAAAATTCCGTTTCTTTCAGCTACTGATGTGAATCTCTGATATCGAGCCACACTGTACCCTATCCTATTCACTATGCTGTCCTCCTCTCTTACAGAGATTATGGACAACAGATGTCCAAGTTATAACTTTGATCATGTGTTTGCAAAGCTTCTCTCAGATCATTATGCAGCTTGAGGGCAGAACCCCGAAGGTAGAGGCCTCCGCTTAGCAAAGCACCTTGGGGTAGCTGGTAGACATGCAAAGGTAGATATGAGTTTAGTGGGGAGCAAGTGATGGAGAGCTAGGTGCTGTGCATGATAAAGAAATTTGAATCTGGAGAAGACTGGCCCCTACAAAGGGAGGAAGGCCTGCAGAGGGGAGAAGGGAGGACCTGGGAAATGGCACCTAGATATAGATGGTACAGGGAATTCTACTCAGTGCTCTGTGGTGACTTAAATGGGAAGGAAGTCTAAACAGAGGGGATATATGTAAACATATAGCTAATTCACTTTGCTAGGCAGCAGAAATGAACACAACACTGTAAAGCAACTATATTCCAATAACTAAACAACAACAACAAAAAAATGAAACAGTGGCTGACTTTATCTTTGGGGGCTCCAAAATCACTGCAGATGGTGACTGCAGCCATGAAATTTAAAGATGCTTACTCCTTTGAAGGAAATTTATGACCAACCTAGATAGCATATTAGAAAGTAGAAACATTTCTTTGTCAACAAAGGTCCATCCAGTCAAGGCTATGGTTTTGCCAGTAGTCATGTATGGATGTGAGAGTTGGACTGTAAAGAAAGCTCAGCACAGAAGACCTGATGCTTTTAAACTGTGGTGATGGAAAATACTCTTGAGAGTCCCTTGGACTGCAAGGAGATCCAACAAGTTCACCTCAAAGGAAATCAGTCCTGGGTGTTCATTGGAAGGACTGATGTTGAAGCTGAAACTCCAATATTTTGGCCACCTGATATGAAGAGCTGACTCATTTGAAAAAAACCCTGATGTTGGGAAAGATTGAAGGCAGGAGAAGGGGATGACAGAGGATAAGATNTTCACCTCAAAGGAAATCAGTCCTGGGTGTTCATTGGAAGGACTGATGTTGAAGCTGAAACTCCAATATTTTGGCCACCTGATATGAAGAGCTGACTCATTTGAAAAAAACCCTGATGTTGGGAAAGATTGAAGGCAGGAGAAGGGGATGACAGAGGATAAGATGGTTACATGGCATGACCAACTCAATGGACATGACTTTGGGTAACTCTAGGAGCTGATGATGGGGAAGGCAATGGCACTCCACCCCAGTACTCTTGCCTGGAAAATCCCATGGATGGAGTAGCCTGGTGGGCTGCAGTCCATGGGGTCGCTAACAGTTGGACAGACTGAGCGACTTCACTTTCACTTTTCTCTTTCATGCATTGGAGAAGGAAATGGCAACCCACTCCAGTATTCTTGCCTGGAGAATCCCAGGGATGGGAGAGCCTGGTGGGCTGCCGTCTATGGGGTCACACAGAGTCGGACACGACTGACGTGACTTAGCAGCAGCAGGAGTTGATGATGGACAGAGAGGCCTGGCATGCTGTGTTTCATGGGGTTGCGTAGAGTTGGACACACCTGAGCGACTGAACTGAACTGAACTGATACTTAATATAACACTTTAATGGCAGAAAGTCAATAGGAACTAAAAAGCCTTTGTATGAGGGTGAAAGAGGAGAGCGAAAGAGCTGGCTTGAGACTCAAAATTCAAAAAACTAAGATGATATCTGGTCCCATCACTTCATGAAAAGTGGATGAGGAAAAAGTGGAAACAGTGAAATATTTTATATTCTTGAGCTCCAAAATCACTGCAGACTGTGACTGCAGCCAGGAAATTAAAAGATGCCTTCTTGGAAGAAAAGCTATGATAAACCTAGATAGCATGTTAAAAAGCAGATACATTATTTTGCCAACAAAGTGATATAGTCATAGCTATGGTTTCTCCAGGAGTCATGTATGGATGTGAGAGTTATATCATAAAGAAAGCTGAGCGCCGAAGAATTAATGCTTTTGAACTGTGGTGCTGAAGAAGACTCTTGAGCATCTCTTGGACAGCAAGGAGATAAAACCATTCAATGGTAAAGGAAATCAACCCTGAACATTCATTGGAAGAACTTATGCTACAGCTGAAGGTCCAATACTTTGGCCACCTGGTGTAGAGTCAACTCAATGGGAAAAACCCTGATGTTGGGAAAGATTAAGGGCAAGAAAAGGTGGCTGCAGGATGAGATGGTTGGATGGCGTCACTGACTCAATGGACACGAGTTTGAGCAAACTCTAGGAGATAGTGAAGGACAAGGAAACCTGGAATGCAGCAGTCCATGGGATCACAGAGTCAGACATAACTGAACAACTGAACAGCAACAATGATATTTAATATAAAATAACACATTTATGTATTTATATATCAATTGAAAAATTAATATATACTAAATATTTAAAAAAGATTAAATAGGACTCACAACGAAGCCATGAAAAATGTAAAAATGTGGAAATGCATGGATGTGAAAACAAGCAAAACAAAAAATCAAAAGCTATTTTCAAAACTCATGTAAAATAATGTTAATGGGTGACCTGAAAAGAAATACCATTTGTATCTCAAAATATATACATCACTGAACTAATTAAGTGTCAAAGTTTTGAGAAAGTTTGCTTTAATTGATATAACTCAATGTGGGCAAAAATGCAATACTAGATTCTGATCCATCTATTACTTCCGTCTTTGGGTAAGTATTATTGGTAATCAAATTCTGAATTGGTTTCTGCCCGGCCTGTGATCCCTGGAGAAGAAAATGGCAACCCACTCCAGTATTCTTGCCAGACAGAGGAGCCTGGTGGGCTGGAGTCCATGGACTCCCAAGAGTTGGACATTACTTAGCAACTAAACAACAACAACAATCTTTCATTTCATTGGAGTTTTGATTCCAGTTAAACAGAGAGTGACTCACACCTGGGTTTCCTATCTGGCTTATATTCATGATATGGAATTTGCCTAGTGTATTCATACATGGACCTTCATCTAAGCTTAGCCATAACCGTCCTCTTCCACAGTTCCACCTGTTACTGCTAAATAATTATTATGTAAAAATAAATAAATAAATAACATTTCATCTCTAGTTTCAAACATAGCAACTACTAGCTGAGTAACTTTGTGTTAGTTTTTAGGTGTTTCAGAATAACATTGATTTATTATTGCTTTGCTTTGCATCATTGTAACTTTAAATAAAAACTCTAGGAAAAAATGATGTTTTCATGTCAAAAGCAAATCTGCATGACCTAATATGGTACAAAAAAAAAATCATGTATGTGCTTGCTTATAGAAATTATAATTCTCTAATCTCTACTCCATTATTCCAAGAAAGTATTTATTACTTATGTGACAAAAAATTTGTAAAACTGATTTTTTAAAAAATTCAATGTTAAAATATTCTAATATGGATTAAAGATGAACATTTCAAGATACAGCAAATGACATTTATTGAATATGCACCGAATTAGCTTTTGCTATCTTCAGTCAATCAAGAGCAAAGAAAAAGCTGGTCAAATTTAATTTAGTAAATATGAGCTAAAAACATCTGATATAAGTAAACTAAATAATTAACATAAAAATGCATGCTCGAGCATTTAGATAGAAATGATCAATCTGGTACAGTCAGTTAATTCTCTGTAATAAAATAATGCAACCACAAAAATAACACTTTTCAGTGCCTAGAAGTTGAAGTAGTTTTCAAATATTTCAGAATTAAAACAATGCAATTTCTCATTTATAATAACATTGCAAAGAAGACAAAACATGCCATGTGTTGTCTTTCAATACCAATAAAATTAGATTTATAATTGCAAGCTAAGTAAACCATTGTCAAATTATTTCCTGAAATAAGTTAATGTAACTTAGGAGCTTTATTAAAATAATCATTGTGCCTTAAGGATGAAGACCTGATTATAATATGATTTAAAACATGTAAAAACTCTCAAGTAAATATACTGCCAAAATATCTATTTTCATGGAATATCATAAATCAAATCTTTAAGGATAACTATAAGTGCAGAATCTTGTAAACATTTTAGAATATCATGAATCTTGAATAAAAAGTATGCTAGAGAAGAAATTATATAATCATCAATTCTGATTATAATATGATTTAAAACATGTAAAAACTCTCAAGTAAATATACTGCCAAAATATCTATTTTCATGGAATATCATAAATCAAATCTTTAAGGATAACTATAAGTGCAGAATCTTGTAAACATTTTAGAATATCATGAATCTTGAATAAAAAGTATGCTAGAGAAGAAATTATATAATCATCAATTCTGATTTCAAATAGCACTTATTGCCAAGCATCAAGATTATTAAAATTAGACAAAGATCAGTTATGAAATATCTCAAGACAAACACGCCTATAGTTGAACAAGATGGACTTATCACACTTTGCCTGAAAGGAAAACACACAGGGATCCATGAGACTTATCAGTAGATGGCTTTAGAAAGATCTAGGGTAGAAATGAACTTGGGCAATTCTTGGCAGGGTCCAAGGAAGTCAGACTTGGCTCATGATTGGATGCCGTCAGGAAGTGGGACAATTTTAAAATTGAGTAACTCAACAAATCTTAGTTACAGGAAAGGCAAACTGGGTAAAGGAGCAACTGTCACTTATTTCAACAAAGAGAGAAAGAAGTTTGTATTTCATGGGTTTCACAGTGACCTTGTTTTGCCTCATATATCCTCTACTCAAGTGATCTGAGGTTGGTATGTTCTGTGAGATTGTTTATGTTTACCAGGATAATAACATGGTCCAGCTGTGAGCATCAAGCCAGTTTATAATAACATTGCTGCTGCTGCTAAGTCACTTCAGTCGTGTCCGACTCTGTGTGACCCCATAGACGGCAGCCCACCAGGCTCCCCTGTCCCTGGGATTCTCCAGGCAAGAATACTGGAGTGGGTTGCCATTTCCTTCTCCAATGCATGAAAGAGAAAAGTGAAAGTGAAGTAGCTCAGTCTGTCCGACTGTTAACGACCCCATGGACTGCAGCCCACCAGGCTATTCCGTCCATTGGATTTTCCAGGCAAGAGTACTGGGGTGGAGTGCCATTGCCTTCCCCGATAATAACATTGAGCCCCACCTATAAGCATCAGACCAGTTCCAGAAGGCTAGGGATTATTTTTTTTATCAGTGTTTAGTGTAGCAGCTTCTGTTGCTGTTGTTTAGTCGGTAAGTCCTGTTTGACTCTTTGTGACCCTAGTAAGCTATTTACTTCAAAACACAAGGGTTCATAAAATTATTTAGTGACATTTCTAAAGTCGATGGCAATTGTCTTGGGTAATTTATTCATATTTCACATGACAACATTACACCTCAAAGAGTTTGAGTTACTAATGCAACATTCTGATTCTACATAAGATCAAGAAGAAAACTCACTTTTTAAAAAAATATAAATTTATTTATTTTAATTGGAGGTTAATTACTTTACAATATTCTATTGTTTTGCCATACATCAACATGAATCTGCCACAGGTATACACGTGTTCCCCATCCTGAACCCCTCTCCCTCCTCCCTCCCCGTTTGACCTGAGTACTGTATGCTGTCTTCTGTACCAAATTACTCTCTCAAATGACATGTTATATATTCATCTTCATCTTTATTGAGCTATAATTGACAAAATTGTATCTGTATAATGCATATATCTGGAAAAGGGAATGGCAACCCACTCTAGCATTCTTGCCTGGAGAATTTCATGGACAGAAGAGATTGGTGGGCTACAGTACATGGATTGCAAAGAGTCAGACACTACTGAATGACTAACACTTAATGCACATAAATTGATATTTTTATATACATGTACAATGTGCAATAATTAACAAAGTGAAGCTAATTAGCATAACCAACACCTCACATAGTTACTATTTTCATTTCTGAGTAAAGCTGAGAATGAGAATATTTAAGATCTACCTCTTACCAAATTTCAAATTTCAAATTTGTTATTTTGAACTATGGAGAAGGCAATGGCACCCCACTCCAATACTCTTGCCTAGAAAATCCCATGGACTGAAGAGCTTGGTGGGTTGCAGTCCATGGGGTTGTGAACAGTCAGATAATCTCATTATTTTACCCTACGTCTCTAGAATGTATTTATTTTCCATAACTGAATATGTGTAACTTGAGCCAACATCTCCTATTACCCCCTCTGCACAGCTCTTGCCAACATCATTCTGCACTGTTTCTGAGTTTGACTATTGTGACTACACACAACTGAGATCATGCAGTATTTATTTCTTAGCATTTAGCTTTATTTCACTTAGTGTATGTCTCCAACAAATAAATTTGTTATTTTGAACTATGGAGAAGGCAATGGCACCCCACTCCAATACTCTTGCCTGGAAAATCCCATTGACTGAAGAGCTTGGTGGGTTGCAGTCCATGGGGTTGCGAACAGTCAGATAATCTCATTATTTTACCCTACGTCTCTAGAATGTATTAATTTTCCATAACTGAATATGTGTAACTTGAGCCAACATCTCCCATTACCCCCTCCACACAGCTCTTGCCAACACCATTCTGCACTGTTTCTGAGTTTGACTATTGTGACTACACAGAACTGAGATCATGCAGTATTTATTTCTTAGCATTTAGCTTTATTTCACTTAGTGTATGTCTCCAACAAAAGCAAAGTTAGATGTGTGCTGCTGCTGCTGCTGCTGCTAAGTCATGTCCAACTCTGTGCGACCTCAGAGACGGCAGCCCACCAGCCTTCCCCTTCCCTGGGATTCTCCAGGCAAGAACACTGGAGTGAGTTGTCATTTCCTTCTCCAATGCATGAAAGTGAAAAGTGAAAGTGAAGTCGTTTAGTTCTGTATGACTCCTAGCGACCCTGTGGACTACAGCCCACCAGGCTCCTCTGTCCATGGGATTTGCCAGGCAAGAGTACTGGAGTGGGTTGCCATTGCCTTCTCCGGTTAGATGTGTTGAACTATGTTAAACTAAGAAGTTTCAATTTTCAACCTCTCTTAAAAAAAAAAAAATCAGTATAGTTTCTACCCTTCACAATTGGTAAAAAAAATCCAGGCTTCAAGGAGGTTAACCGAATGTAATTGCCAAATATAAAGTTGCTATATTGGAAAATTCTGGAAGCAGAATATCATTAAGCTCAGTCAATAAAATTTGACAAGGTGTGAGAAATAGGAGATAAAAATTATCATTATTTATGGATGAAAAGGTTTAATGTTTTACATATCCAAGAGTCTAGTTTGGTAAACTATTACTAAGATGAGGATAAACTATTAAGAAGATTGAATACAAAATGAAAATATCAAGTACATGACGCTTACTCCTTGGAAGAAAAGTTGTGACCAACCTAGATAGTATATTCAAATGCAGAGAATTTACTTAGTTACTTTACCAACTAAGTCCGTCTAGTCAAGGCTGTGGTTTTTCCAGTGGTCATGTATGGATGTGAGAGTTGGACTGTGAAGAAGGCTGAGCGCCGAAGAATTGATGCTTTTGAACTGTGGTGTTGGAGAAGACTCTTGAGTCCCTGGGACTGCAAGGAGATCNGAGTCGTGTCCGACTCTGTGAGACCCTGTGGACTGCAGCCTGCCAGGCTCCTCTGTTCATGGGATTCTCTAGGCAAGAGTACTAGAGTTGGTTGCCATCCCCTCATTCAGGGGATCTTCTGGACCCAATATGGGGCTTCTGGGTGGCTCAGCATCTAAAAGAATTTGCCTGCAACACAGGAGATGCAAGAATCATGGGTTCGATTCCTGAGTCTGGAAGATACCCTGGCAGGCTACAATCCATAGGGTCATAACGAACTGTACATGACTGAAACAGCTGAGCACACATGCACACACACACTCACACACACACACACTCACACATACCCCCCCACATATATATAGGTATACAGAATATTTATATAGAGAACGATTTAGAAAAGATTTTACATAGAGAAACAACCTAAACCTATTTCTGTTTTAGTAAAATCATGTTCCACAATGTATGGAAAGGACTGTGAAACAGCAACACTGAAACAGCTTTTTCGATAATACTTGAAAAATAGTAGAATCTTGAGAAATAGCAATGTGCTTAGTGGCTTCAGTTGTGTCCAAATCCTTGTGTCCCCATGGACTCTAGCCTGCCAGACTCCTGTGTCCATGGGGGACACACGCATGGGGGATCCTTCATTCAGGAATACTGGAATGGGTTGCCATGCCCTCCAGATACCTAGTAGATGGTATAAGCATGCAATTGTAGCAGATACACAATGCACAGTGTGTGGCGAGTAGATGATTAGGAAAGTTAGGAAACATTTTTTATGTTTAAGTTTTTCTTGTCTTTCCGTAAAATACAAATTTTTGTTTCACAATTCAAAGTTTGAAAAAATAGAAGAAATATTTTTCCTTGTGATGAGAATTCAAGATTTACTCTCTTAATAATGTTCATACATAACATGCAGCAATGGTAATTACATTTATCTTGTTGTACATTATATTCCTAGTACTTATTTATCTTATAACTGGAAGTTTCTGCTTTTCTTCCATCCTCATTCAGTTTCTTATAGTTTCCTGAGCAACCTTGGCAAGCTTGTTCATTGCTGAACTGGGAATAGCCTCTACAGATGAGAAAAGACTCTTACCAGGTTAATCATGAATCGCCTTTCAGGATTTGGTTTAAGTGTGTCTCCTCCCTTCCCTTCCCTTCACCACTTTATGAAAACTTCCATATTTCCTTCTGTTCTGTTTGCATGTGTTTTTTTTTTTGTGTGTGTGTGTGTGTCTGTATGTGTGTGCTTTTCTAATATTTTATGCTTTGTACATTTTTTTCAAGCATTTCACAGTATGTTGCAATTTTTCATGTGTTTCTTCCATTAGGCAGTTAGATTTGAATGATTTAATCAAGCCATTATTCTCTCAGAACAAACTCCAGCTTTAGCATTCAGCAACTTAAACTGTGAATTTAAGATGATAGTACAGTACACTGTTTGTGATTCCTGGTCAAAGAGATATAAATAATGAATGGACATTTAAAAATAATACATTGCATAATATCTATCTAGATTCACATTAAGAAATGCTAAATATAAAAATAGATTTGATTTGAATTAAAGTCATATTAATAATGCATCATGATTTCTCTAATGTGGGAAATAGAGCTTTAAATAATATAAAATTAGTATTTATGAGGTGTTAGAACTCCTAAGAAGTAGCACAGTTGACTTGACAGAGGCAAATGAGGCAGATTAGGAAAGTGAATATGACTTGCCTAAGATAGAGTAAGAGGATTCAGCTGTTTGTCACAGAGCAATCACCAGACAAGCCAGTGGAGTACTGTCCCCAGGCTACTACTTAATAAAGAATGCATGAATGAATTGATCAAGTCTGTGTTCTGTGTGAATCTGTGTAGGCACACACTATAAAACATCAACATTAATGAAAAGCCTAAAAAGTTATATTCTCACAAAGCATAGGCAAAATACAAATTTTAATTTTAGCATTGAGTTGAAAAAGCTTCCTATCCCCATTCAACAGGCATTGTGAAACTTTAAACATGAAGCTTCTCAATTATAAATAAATGTATGGTAAGGAAACAAATATTTATTCAGATATGGTTATAGTTTATCAAAAATTCCAGTCAGCTCCACCAAAACCCTCCCTTACTTTCTCTGGGAGAAGTAAAGCTGTTTACTACCCAATCCAAGGTTACTCCTACCTAGTCAATTTGTTTGTTGCTCAGTCCCTAAGTCATGTCCAACTCTGAGACCCCATCTACTGCAGCACACCAGGCTTCCTTGTCCTCCACTATCTCCCTGAGTTTGCTCAAGCTCATGTCAGTTGAGTCAGTAAGGCCATCCAACCATCTCATCCTCTGTCACCTCCTTCTCCTCTTGCTCTCAATCTTTTCCAGGATCAGGGTCTTTTCCAATGAGTCGATTCTTCACATCAGGGGGCCAAAGTTCTGGAGCTCTGGCTTCAGCACCAATATTATTAATTATCAATAAAAATTAGCTAGGTAAATATTGTAAAATGTTGGAGAGAGAAATGATCTTGGGATGAAGTGAATATCTCTCCTAATTGTAGAGATTCAAGTGCTGATTTCCAGGAAGAAGAAAAACTGTTTCCAAGGAAACAAAGCAAGTTAGTAAAAAAGACAAGATGAAATAAAATATTCATCAAGCCCTACCTTGTATACAAAGCTGTGCTCATATTGGGCCAAGATCCAAAGATATTATCAAGAATGCCCTTATCTTTCATAGCTTAAAGACAAATAAAATATGTCAAGTTGACTTATTAATAATTATTATACCATTTTGATATCCTGGCCCAGAAGCTGTTAAAATATAGTGGAGGCAAAAGATTTATCGAAAATAATTGAATTTAAAGATCATTTATTTCAACATTAGTCATTTCAATAGTTACTTTTTAAAGTTCCATTTACTATAGAGATATTATTCATTTATGTACTACAAATGTTTACTGATTATCACATACCATGCACTATATTAAAATTTGGTTCTACATATTTTAATTTCTTTTTCAGATTTTACTGCTTTACTGTGGTTTTCAGTTCACAGGTATTATAAGTTTTGAAGTGAACATGAAAAAGAAAAAAAAAAGCAAGCAAACCTGACAAATACGCCTTAGAGTTTTCAGTCTAGTGGTAGAACCAGTAAACATGGTAAATCAGCAATTAAACTTACATTAGAAGTTGGTAATTGCAATGGTAAAACCAGAGCAGGATAATGCTTCTTGAGAATTGAAAGAGAAGGAGGAAACTTCTAATGGAAAGGAGATGAGTAGGGCAGGCCTTCCCTAAAAAGTGATTCTGTAGCACACTTAGAGGAGAAGGAAATGGCAGCCCACTCCAGTGTTCTTGCCTGGAGAATCCTAGGGACGGGGGAGGCTGCCATCTGTGGGGTTGCACAGAGTCGGACACGACTGAAGTGACTTAGCAGCAGCAGCATACTTAGAAGGAGCTGAGGAAATCAGCAAATTAACAGAGAGATTTTTCCAAAGCAGAGAATTCTAGTATTCAAGTATTCCCAGTGTTACCATTCCATCAGGATATTTCTATATAATTGGCTGGCATGTAACTGAGGCCTTAGAGATACAGAAGTTTGGCCAAGGCAATGATTTTTGTGTTATTGTAAAATACTTGACCTTTACGTGTCACCAGTGGGAACCCTTAATTGATTAGTTTTAATTGACTTCTAAGAAAAAAAATATTATTTCAAGCAGCAAAATAAAAGTCATGAAAAAGTCAATGAGAGGCACAGAACCATCTCCAAGGCACATTATTAGAAAGGCTTGTTTATACTGTCTCTGCTCTCATCACATCTTTACCTTCCCTGACAACCCAGAATAGATACCTGAGACAGCCATTCAACCTGTGTTAGTTTCATATTAGCACCAAAAGGGTACAGAAGCCATCTAGTTTTGGAGATCTGTGCTTCTTTAATTTGGGTATCACAGAGATCACTGTAAGGGGAGCTACCAAAAGTGATACCTGGATCTAAGGATCTCAAATCTAGAACTTACAAAGAAACTTAAGAATGTTTCTTGGTCCAAAAGTCCGCTCTACACATCTGTGTCTCTTTTGCTGTCTTGCATACAGGGTCCTCATTACCATCTTTCTAAATTCCATATATATGTGTTAGTATGCTGTACTGGTGTTTTTCTTTCTGGCTTACTTCACTCTGTATAATCGGTTCCAGTTTCATCCATCTTATTAGAACTGATTCAAATGTATTCTTTTTAATGGCTGAGTAATACTCCATTGTGTATATGTACCACAGCTTTCTTATCCATTCATCCGCTGATGGGCATCTAGGTTGTTTCCATGTCCTGGCTATTATAAACAGTGCTGCGATGAACATTGGGGTACATGTGTCTCTTTCTATTCTGGTTTCCTCNTGGGATTCTCCAGGCAAGAACACAGGAGTGGGTTGCCATTTCCTTCTCCAATGCATGAAAGTGAAAAGTGAAAGTGAAGTTGCTCAGTTGTGTCCGACTCCCAGTGACCCCGTGGACTGCAGCCCACCAGGCTCCTCCGTCCATGGGATTTGCCAGGCAAGAGTACTGGAGTGGGGTGCCATTGCCTTCCCCAAACAGTATGCATACGTGATATCTAATGTACATGTAAGTTAAGAAACTGAATAACATGCAGAGCTATAAGTCCTCTACCCGCCATGACTCTTGTCTAGCTGAGTCCCGTCCTCCCCCGCTCATCTCCCAGCCCCACACCCACATGCCCCTGAATGCTGTTTTTTTCATGCTGTCTCTTGTGAAGGAGAGTTTCAGTACTTTATATGTATCTCTAAGCATCACCTTTTAAAATTTGCTTGTTTTAGAGACTTACAAGTACAGTGTCACCTAGATATGTACCTAAGAGAAACGAAAACACATGTCTGTGCAAACACTTGCATGCAGGGCAGCGTTGCTCAAAGGAGTCAGATGGTGGAAGCAACCCAAATGGCAATCAGTGGATGGGTAAACAGAACGTGGTAGATCCACACAATCGAATATTAGTTGACAATAAAAGAGAATGACGTTCTGATACATGCTACAACACGATGAACTCCAAAAGCATAATGCTAAGTGAAAGAACCCAGCCACAAGAGGCTCCATGTGGTATGATTCCATCTATATGTAATGACCAGCAGAGTCAAATCTACAGAGAACATAGATCAGGGTGGGCTGGGGGTGGGAATGACGAGTGACTGAAAATGGGCACGAGGGTTATCTTGAAGGTGATGGAAATGCACTGAAATTAGACAGTGTGGTAGTTGCACAATTCTCCAAATAATCTATTAATCATTGGATTGTGCACTTCAGTTCAGTCGCTCAGTCGTGTCCGACTCTTTGCGACCCCATGAATCGCAGCACGCCAGGCCTCCCTATCCATCACCATCTCCCGGAGTTCACTCAGACTCACNGTAAAGACAATCACATAGAGATATGTACAATGAAGTTCCATCCTTCTCTTGATATAAATGAAAATACTTGAATTTGCCTCAATTTTTGTTTCTTTGGTGCACATGTTCATTCATTTCTGACTCTTTTAAACCTCATGGACTGTAGCCCACCAAGCTCTGCTGTCCATGGAATTTTCCGGGCAAGAATACTGAAGTCGGTTGCCATTTCATAGTCCAGGAGATCTTTCTGACCCAGGGATCAAACGAGTTTCTTGCATCTCCTGCATGGGCAGGTAGATTCCTTACCATTGTGCCACCAATCCTCTTGTGTTAAAACTGACAAAAATTCAAATAGCTTTTGCCTACAAGATGTATCCACAACATAACTGGTTCTTCTCAATACCACTGTTTCTCACCTGCCAATCATCTCTGTATCAGTTTTCTTGCTTCTCACTTTGCCATCTTCATGTTCAATCTAGGAGCCCTACCATCCTTTTCAAATATAAGTAAGAATATATGACTCTTCCACTCAGTAATTTGTTAAACCACTCAGAAAATGCATGCCTCATTATTTGTGGATCAAAACACAATCTTTAAAAGTTTATGTTTTATTTCATATATATAATTATTTCATGCATATCAATATAGCTTCACCTTAAATATTTATAACTAGTCAGCACAAACCTTAGATCACTACAGAATGTTCAGTAATAAACAAATTAAGTCTTACAATAAGTTTCACTTTGAAATAAGAAAAGGCTTCTGATGAATTCTGCCATTTTTAGAAAATCTATCTGGACTCTTATTCTTACAGCATGGAAACATCTTCATTTTTTCTTCAAGTAGTCACCCTGATCCCTCTCTTTTCCTCCTAGAAAAACTCCCTTCAGGGAAGAAATAAGTAGTCAATATATGAAGCCTTGATATTCTGCATTCCCTTTCTTATTTTTTAACACCAGCAAGCAAAAACAAGGATATTTTCATAAACTTATGTTTCATAAATAATTCAGGAAATGAAGGAACACTTTTGCAGATACTCCTGCTAAGTTACTAGGAATTTTTTCTTTCTATATTAACCTTTAAAACTCATATACAAGTACCAAGAACACTTAACTCATTTAAAAATACATATATTTTCAAAAATTTCATATGGGCACACAAAAAAGTGATTATAGTGTGTGAGTGTAATTAAAACAACTCAAACTGTAGAGCCTAGTAAAATATATATGTATTAGCTTACACATATTAAATAGCTGATATGTGAATGACACTGATTTCAGTATTTGTACATATTATCTCATTTAATCTTCACAAGAATTATTAGAACTAGTAGTTAGACTCAGTTGTGCTGAATATGCAACAATGATCTTAACCACTATGTATCATTCTTAAAAGCTGTCAACAGAGGGATGGTACAGGGAGGGACAAGGGAGGAGGGTTCAGGATGAGGAACACGTGTATACCTGTGGCGGATTCATGTTGATGTATGCCAAAACCAATACACTTTGTAATTAACCTACAATTAAAATAAATAAATTTATATTAAAAAATAACAGGCTTACTTTCTTCATTAATTCNTGGACCTAACATTCCAGGTTCTTATGCAATATTGCTCTTTACAGCACTGGACCTTGCTTTTATCACCAGTCACATCCACAGCTGGGAATTGTTTTTGCTTTGGCTCCATTTCTTCATTCTTTCTGGAGTTATTTCTCCACTGATCTGCAGTAGCTTATTGGGCACTTACCGACCTGGGGAGTTCTTCTTTCAGTAGCCTGTCGTTTTGCCTTGTCATGCTCTTCATGGGGTTCTCAAGGCAAGAATACTGAAATGGTTTGCCATTCCCTTCTCCAGGGGGCCACCTTCTGTCAGACCTCTCCACCATGACCCATTCATCTCATAATATTGTTATCATGACAATAATCATAATAAACATTTAAATATATCCTTAATAAGTATGTACTATGAATTTGGCACTGTGCCTATCAATTTATGGAGATTAATTTAATGCTAACATAACTCCATATGTGCTTATTATTACTGTTTAATTTTACAGATAAGAATATGTCTCTTACTTATTACCTTCCATTTTCATTTAAAGCAATTCCAATCAAGCTATCACTTAAAACTCCAAAGAGAAAATCATTTTTGCCAATGTCACAAAAACTTTCCCTTGGAAAATCCAGTATGAACTTCAAATTCACTTCCTAGTTGTTCTCTCTGCAACACTGATCATATACTTCTTCTGGAAACTATCCTTTAATTAATTTCAGGGGCAACACATCCTTATCTAGCTTACTTATAGCCTCTTCTTATAGACTAGATTATCATCATATCTTATGCCATCATCATCATATCTCCAACCATTTAATTTTGAAATGGTCACAGTTTAGTTTGGAATCACATTTGTTCTTTATCCGTAGTCACTTACTTGGTTACAAAGTCTTGTCTTGTATGTGTAAATATCACTTAAGTGCTGAGGATCCCAAAATTATACCTCCAGTCCAGACCTTTATCTTAAATTCCAGACTACAAAATTAACTGTTCACCACTGTTACTTGCACATCCAATTGAAAATCTCCTTCCTAGTAATACACCCAATTTGCACTGCTGACTTTTTTACACTTGAATCACCCATTCAAATTCTGTTTTTATTGTAATCTTCCATACTTTGTAAAGACAATCACATAGAGATATGTACAATGAAGTTCCATCCTTCTCTTGATATAAATGAAAATACTTGAATTTGCCTCAATTTTTGTTTCTTTGGTGCACATGTTCATTCATTTCTGACTCTTTTAAACCTCATGGACTGTAGCCCACCAAGCTCTGCTGTCCATGGAATTTTCCGGGCAAGAATACTGAAGTCGGTTGCCATTTCATAGTCCAGGAGATCTTTCTGACCCAGGGATCAAACGAGTTTCTTGCATCTCCTGCATGGGCAGGTAGATTCCTTACCATTGTGCCACCAATCCTCTTGTGTTAAAACTGACAAAAATTCAAATAGCTTTTGCCTACAAGATGTATCCACAACATAACTGGTTCTTCTCAACACCACTGTTTCTCACCTGCCAATCATCTCTGTATCAGTTTTCTTGCTTCTCACTTTGCCATCTTCATGTTCAATCTAGGAGCCCTACCATCCTTTTCAAATATAAGTAAGAATATATGACTCTTCCACTCAGTAATTTGTTAAACCACTCAGAAAATGCATGCCTCATTATTTGTGGATC
>SJYX01024234.1:171133-189906 GCA_006410675.1 Oreotragus oreotragus | reverse complement strand
AGCTTTTCTTCCAAGGAGCAAGTGTCTTTTAATTCTATGGCTGTAGTAATCATCCACAGTGATTTTGGAGCCAGGAATATAAATTCTGTCCCTATTTTCACTTCTTTTCCTTTTATTTGCTATGAAGTGATGGGACTGGATGCCACGATCTTAGTTTTTTTAATGTTGAGTTTTAAGCCAGCTTTTTCACTCTCCTATTTCACCCGCATCAAGAAGCTCTTTAGTTCCTCTTCACATTCTGCCATTAGAGTGGTACCATTTGAACAGCTGGGCTTCCCTGATAGTTCAGTTGGTAGAAGAATCTGCCTGCAACATGGGAGACCTGGGTTCGATCCTTAGGTTGGGATGATCCCTAGCTCATGGTTTCTTTGAACCATGAGCTATTTAGAAGTGTGATTCTTTGGGTTGGAGCTTTTCAGTTATTTTTTTGTTATTAATTTCTTAGATTAATCCCACTGTGCTCTGAAAACAGATGTTGCATGATTTCTACTCTTAAGTTTGTTAAACTTTGCTTTATGTTCCAGAATGTGGTCTATCCAGTGAATGTTCCCTGTGGGTTTTAGAAGAGGATGCATTTTGTTGTTATTATATACAGTAATTTATACATGTCGATTATATCCAATTGATAGATTGTATTGTTGAGTTCAACTATGTCTTTACTGATTTTCTACCCACTTGGTAGTTCCACTTCAAGAATAGGATGATAAAGTCTCTAGATTTGATAATGAATTCGTCTGTTTCTCCTTGCAATTCTACCAGTCTTTGCCTCACATCATTACATGCTCTTATTTGGGGCATGAACATATTAAGAACTGTTATGGATTCTTGCATAATTGACATTGTTTATTCATGGTGTCCTTTCTTATTCCTTAAAATTTGTTCTACTTTGAAATCTGTTCTGTACAGAAATAGCATATTTACTCTTATTTTCTTTCAGTTAGTATTAGCATAACCTATTTTCTTATTTTTTATGTGTCTTTACATTTAATATGGGTTTTTTGTAGACAACATGTAATTGGATAATGTGTTTTTTGTTCATTATGTTCATTAACCCATGCAAGCTTTCATTCATTTTAGTTACACTGGTTTTAATCAGTAGTATTTTCTTTTGACTCTTTCTTAGGATCTCCATATTTCTGCTGAAAATAACAAAGTACCCCACTCATCTTATTCAGATTGCACTTTGAGGTAAGATAAGGGTAGCTAAACATTAAATATATAGAAAAGTATCATTTGGGAAATTTATAATTAGAAGATGACATCACCATTGATCAGTTTCAAACTAACTAAAATTGATGATATTCACAAAGATGGGCTTCCCTTCATGCAAAACAGTGTGATGTATTATAAATCCTATTGATTAGTCTTAACAGCATGACTGGAACCTGGGTTTAATCAATACTTATTTCTGATTTCTAGTTTATATGACATACAGTCTCTAGAACAAAATATTCAATGATATGAGTATGAATCACCCAGATAAATATAGACTGTTTGGATATTTAATAAAATTGGATGCACTTTTTANAGTGAAGAGGAACTAAAAAGCCTCTTGATGAAAGTGAAAGAGGAGAATGAAAAAGCTGGCTTAAAGCTCAACATTCAGAAAACTAAAATCATGGCATCTGGTCCCATCACTTCATGGGAAATAGATGGGGACACAGTGGAAACAGTGTCAGACTTTATTTATCGGGGCTCCAAAATCACTACAGATGGTGGTTGCAGCCATGAAATTAAAAGCCACTTACTCTTTGGAAAGAAAGTTATGACCAAACTAGATAGCGTATTAAAAAGCAGAGATATTACTTGCCAACAAAGGTCTATCTAGTCAAGGCTATGGTTTTTCCAGTGGTCATGTACAGATGTGAGAGTTGGACTGTGAATAAAGCTAAGAGCCGAAGAACTAATGTTTTTAAACTGTGGTGTTGGAGAAGACTCTTGAGAGTCCCTTGGACTGCAAGGAGATCCACCCAGTCCATTCTAAAGGAGATCAGCCTTGGGTGTTCACTGGAAGGACTGATGCTAAAGCTGAAACTCCAATACTTTGGCCATCTCATGCGAAGAGTTGACTCATTGGAAAAGACTCTGATGTTGGGAGGGATTGGGGGCAGGAGGAGAAGGGGACGACCGAGGATGAGATGGCTGGATGGCATCACTGACTAGATGAACATGAGTTTGAGTGAACTCCAGGAGTTGGTGATGGACATGGAGACCTGGCATTCTGTGATTCATGGGGTCACAAAGAGTCGGACATAACTGAGTGACTGAACTGAGCTGATCTTGTGTGGATCATAGACATAATTCTAAAGATATTCCGAGATTCCAGCTCCTGGATATTGAATCAAACACAACTCTTGATGCTGCTGTGAAAGGATTTGAACATGACAAGATCAGATGACATTTAGAAAGATTATCTTCTCTGGATTATCTAGATTGGCCCCAAGATAACACAGGGACATGTAAAAGCAGAAGCATCAGATAACTAAAAATCATAAGAAGAAATTGATTGGTCATTGCGTATCTTGAACATGAAATAGTAAGTGATGCAGTTGGCTTCTAGAAGTTAACAGTGCTGCTCTTCCAATGGCTGGCAAGGAAACAGGGCTCTCTGTCCGCCAGCCTCCTCATGAAACTGAATTTTTCCAACACCTCAATGAAATTAGAAGTGTCTCCTCCCCAAGATGTTTAGATAAGAGCCCAAGTTGATTGCCACCAGATTCCTGACCCACAGCACTATTGGACACCAAATAAATGTTCTAAACGATGGAAAGTAGAGTAACTGTTGCAATAGTAAAAGTAAAACAAAACAAACAAAAACTAATGCAGTGAATATAGAGAAATAAGATTTAGAGCAATGACTTTGAAAGTGGTTTAGAGAAGTGGCGGAAAAAAATCCCAGAGGATATCCCTGGAGTTTGCTAAGGCTGGCAGTGCAAGGCTTTAGCAGCAGGAGGAGCAGAAGCACATAAAATCAAATTCCCTTTCCGTCGAGGAGGTAGCAATGCCTATCATTACAGATAAGGCTGAAGAATAATATTCCGGATGCAATAAAAATGAGTCTTTTGCTTTCACAAACTTAGCATGTTGCACCTTTTCACCAACTCATTTTCCATCTTTAGAAAAACTATTTAAACTCTAGTTTTAGTTTTCACTTGCAAATTAAAGTTACTTTTCTACAAGCTTGTTTAAGAAATGGCTATTAAAATTTGTTCTGAGTCTACCTTTCATAGACTGTAACTAAATAAGGAAACATATAACCAATAAAGCAATATGCATAATGAGAAATCCTGAAAACAATTATCTTAAAATTTAGAATGGATGAAGAAGGAGTGTTTGTCTTCTGGTCTGATGTTTTAACATGTAAGCTTAATTAGATTTTGAACTACCAATATGAGTCTTGTGTTTTGATGCAGATAAATGTAAGAATTTTTTATGTAAACACACACACATATTTCAAACTTTTATAGACTTAAATATATAGACTAAAATATATCACTGACCTGACACCTGCAATTACTTTGCAGTGAATAAAACTTTTATATTTCAATTAGAATTGTTAAAATGGAAATATAACCAGGAAAGATTGCACACTAAAGTGTAAACCGGCTATTTTTCAGAAAAATACATGCATTAAGTAGACTGGAGATGAATTATCACAGAAGCAAAAAATACCAGGTAGTTCTAGTAAGCAATATTCTATCTCCTTGGAACATATATTCATAAATATATTTCAACTAAAAACTCACAAGTTGTTATGAAGATGTTTACACACCCTGGCTATTGAAGAGCCTGAAAAAGAAGTATTAGATTTAGTTCCTATTCTCAATAATGTTACAATTTAATTAAAGAGAAATGACTAATGCCCAGGAGATAATTAGCAAGTAATGAAAAATAGTATAAATTTATGTGATAAATATAGAACCAACTTTTAGTTCTAATATGCAGTTCCACTTTTTCTTTATCTCAAGCACTAATATACATCACCTTTGAAGAAAACACAACAAAAAACTCAGCAAGTAACCAAAAGGGAGAGTGTATATGTAATTCTTAAAATATTAAGTAAAATAACTTCTTGTTGCTTCTTTTTGCTGTTTTTATGAATCTGAGTCTCTTCCATTAGGGACTGGAGTCACAGTAATTGCTATTTTTCTTCTCTGTACCATCTTGTTCTGATTGTTCATGTGGATTTCTGGCTTCTGTTTATATAAATTTTACTCTGTCTGAGAAAAGAAAGGTTTCATTACTGAAAAGAAGCCGTGTAATCATTAGGTTCTCAAATAAAGACTGTTCAACTTTTTCCCTGTATTTTTAACCAATTAATCAGTTTCAACTCAAAGAGAGAAGCCTTCATTATTCATATATTATTAGAGCATGTAGAATTCTAATGTGATTCTGGAAAGGAACCCATGCTTGTCTTTCAGATTTGACAAATGTATAATGGGCTCTGATGCTTATTATATGAATCAAAGCCACTGGCAACAGTTTTTCTTTTAATTTTTGATGAACAATTGATAGAATAATATCATTTTGATATGACAAGAATAAAATATCTCTAACAATATTTGTTAGTTTTTTACTATAAAAACAAAAAACAAACACCTAGTAGCTGTCATCCTTGCTTCCTGATCTTTCTTCTATCTAGTTATTTAATACTTTTTAAAAATATAATTCAAGGATTAGATCTATCAAGGAGAAGAGGTATTTATATTCTCTACTTTGGTCTGATTACATTTTAATTGCCCCCCTTCCAATTCCCGGTTTACTATGAAATCTATATATTATAAATTGGAGTCTCATTTAATGTTCTCTCTAGGAAAAAACATATGCTGACCAGAGGAACTGTGTGGTGGTCCCATTGGTGACTATATTTCTTATTAAAACTCCCTTAATTAGCTTTCTGGCACACAAGTCATCCTATCTTGAACTGATGCAAGATATTGCTGTCAAGATTACTCAGTCTTGGGAATTTGAATAATCATAGTTTGATACCATAAATGTAAAAAACGTATTTGATTGTATTAAATTTAAGATTTTAACCCGTCTTGTCACATGAAAAGATAGCGCTTTTCTGATGGGCCACTATTTCCTTGAAGTCACATTTGAAAGAAAAAAAAAAAAAAAAAAAAAGACTTGTTTTATTCCCTAAGCCTGTATCTTCCCAATCTCTGCTTCAGGAAAATTATAATCATTTTGTTTAGATGCTTAAGGTAGAAATAATAGTTAACTCAATTCCTTTATTTCATTTAAACTATACCCAATTTATTATAATTGATTCTGCCAATCATGACTTTGTAATTTAGCATTGATTTGGCCATGTATGTTCATTTTTATTGACATTGTGCTCATCCAAGACATAAGCACCTCTCAGTTGAAGAGTGTAACTTCTGTCTTTACAAACATTCACTTTCATTCTTTATGCAGTCCTGAATATTCTTTTAAAAGTGTAAAATTCAAATGGGACACTTCTGTTGAAGAAATGGTTTGAGGATTTTTTAACCTGTATTCTTGAGAGATATTGGTCTGTAGTTGGTTTTTCCTGAATAATCTCTGGTTTTGATATTAAGATAATGCTGACCTGTTAAAAAAAATTATGAAGTATTCTCTCTGAAAGGAGCTTAAAAGAGATTATAGAAAGTTGGCTTCATTTCTTCCTTAAATGTTTGGTAGATGAGGTACCAGTTTCTGTTTTGGGAGGTTATTTACTATGTGCGTACTAAGTTGCTTCAGTCATGTCTGACTCTGTGCAACTCTAAGGACTGCAGCCTGCTAGGCTCCCCTGGGATTGTCTGTGATTCTCCAGGCAAGAATATTGGAGTGGGTTGCCGTGCCCTCCTCCAAGGTATCTTCCCAAACAATGGATCAAACCCATGTCTCTCATGTCTCCTGCATTGGCAGGCGGGTTCTTTACCAGTGATGCCACCTGGGAACCCCTAGTTTTTCAATTTTTAGTGGATTTAGAACTATGTACAGTATCTAGTACCATCCTTCTGGGTCATCTCAGTGCACCAGCCCCAAGCATACAGTATTATGCATCGAACCTGGACTGGCGATTCGTTTCATAGCCTTGGATGAATATACTAGCAAAGAAAAAGGTTTAAAATTGATAATCTAAGCTGCTACACTTTCAGAAAGCAAGGGAAAAAAAAGAGTAAATTACAACCAAACTAAGCAGAAGAAAGGAAATAACAAAAATCAGAGTAGCTTTGGCGAACTGAATCTTTTAGTTTTGGCAAACTGAATCTTTCAAAAAAAATGGATCCATTTCACCTAAATTATCATATGTGAACATAAAGTTGTTCATAGTATCCTTTTGTTTCTCTCTTACTACCCTCGCCTGGAGAATCCCATGGACAGAGGAGCCTGGTAGGCTATAGTCCATGGGGTTGNCAAAAAAAATGGATCCATTTCACCTAAATTATCATATGTGAACATAAAGTTGTTCATAGTATCCTTTTGTTTCTCTCTTACTACCCTCGCCTGGAGAATCCCATGGACAGAGGAGCCTGGTAGGCTATAGTCCATGGGGTTGCACAAAATTGGACACGACTGAGCAACTTCACTGCTTTCCATGGAATGATCACTGATATGCCCTCTTTCACTCTGATATTAATAATTTGTATCTTTTCTCTTTTTTTCTTAGTTAGCCTGTTCAGTGGTTTATCAAATTTATTGATTTTTTTCAAAGAACTAGCTTTTGACTTTGTTGATTTTCTCTCTTGACTTCCTGTTCTCAAATTTTCATAGTATCCTTTTGTTTCTCTCTTACTACCCTCGCCTGGAGAATCCCATGGACAGAGGAGCCTGGTAAGCTATAGTCCATGGGGTTGCACAAAGTTGGACACGACTGGGCAACTTCACTGCTTTCCATGGAATGATCACTGATATGCCCTCTTTCACTCTGATATTAATAATTTGCATCTTTTCTCTTTTTTTCTTAGTTAGCCTGTTCAGTGGTTTATCAAATGTATTGATTTTTTTCAAAGAACTAGCTTTTGACTTTGTTGATTTTCTCTCTTGACTTCCTGTTCTCAAATTCATTATTTCTACTCTTATTTTTGTTATTTCCTTTCTTCTGCTTAGTTTGGTTGTAATTTACTCTTTTTTTTCCCCCTTGCTTTCTGAAAGTGCAGTAACTTAGATGATCAATTTTAAACCTTTTTCTTTTCTAGTATATTCATCCAAGGCTATGAAACGAATCGCCAGTCCAGGTTCGATGCATAATACCGGATACTTGGGGCTGGTGCACTGAGATGACCCAGAAGGATGGTACAAGGAAGGAGGAGGGAGGAGAGTTCAGGATGGGGAACACATGTATACCTCTGGCCGATTCATGTTGATGTATGGCAAAATCAATACAATATTGTAGTAAAGCAATTAGCCTCCAATTAAAATAAATGTTTATATTAAAAAAAATTTCCTCTAAGCACCACTTTCTTTCGCTGTTCAGTCACTAAATTGTGTCCGACTCTGTGAACCGATCTTCCTTCCCTATCCTTCACTATCTCTCAGAGTTTGCTCAGACTCATGTTTATTGAGTTGATGATGCCATCCAACCATCTCTTCCTCTGTCGAACTCCTTCTCCTCCTACATTAAATCTTTCTCAGTTCGGGGTCTTTTTCAATGCGTCAGCTCTTCTCATCAGATGGCCAAAGTATTAAACCTTCAGCTTCAGCATCAGTCTTTTCAATGAATATATAGGGTTGATTTCTTTTAGGATTGCCTGGAATGATCTCCTTGCTATCCAAGGGACTCTCAAGAGTCTTCTCCAGCACCATAATTTGAAAACATCAGTTCTTCTGTACTCAGGTTACTTTGTGGTCCAACTCTCATATCAGCACATGACTACTGGAAAAACCATAGCTTTGACTATACAGATCTTTGTCGACAAAGTAATGTTTCTACTTTTTAATACGTTGTCCCGGTTTGTTAGAGCTTTTCTTCCAAGGAGCAAGTGTCTTTTAATTCTATGGCTGTAGTAATCATCCACAGTGATTTTGGAGCCAGGAATATAAATTCTGTCCCTATTTTCACTTCTTTTCCTTTTATTTGCTATGAAGTGATGGGACTGGATGCCACGATCTTAGTTTTTTTAATGTTGAGTTTTAAGCCAGCTTTTTCACTCTCCTATTTCACCCGCATCAAGAAGCTCTTTAGTTCCTCTTCACATTCTGCCATTAGAGTGGTACCATTTGAACAGCTGGGCTTCCCTGATAGTTCAGTTGGTAGAAGAATCTGCCTGCAACATGGGAGACCTGGGTTCGATCCTTAGGTTGGGATGATCCCTAGCTCATGGTTTCTTTGAACCATGAGCTATTTAGAAGTGTGATTCTTTGGGTTGGAGCTTTTCAGTTATTTTTTTGTTATTAATTTCTTAGATTAATCCCACTGTGCTCTGAAAACAGATGTTGCATGATTTCTACTCTTAAGTTTGTTAAACTTTGCTTTATGTTCCAGAATGTGGTCTATCCAGTGAATGTTCCCTGTGGGTTTTAGAAGAGGATGCATTTTGTTGTTATTATATACAGTAATTTATACATGTCGATTATATCCAATTGATAGATTGTATTGTTGAGTTCAACTATGTCTTTACTGATTTTCTACCCACTTGGTAGTTCCACTTCAAGAATAGGATGATAAAGTCTCTAGATTTGATAATGAATTCGTCTGTTTCTCCTTGCAATTCTACCAGTCTTTGCCTCACATCATTACATGCTCTTATTTGGGGCATGAACATATTAAGAACTGTTATGGATTCTTGCATAATTGACATTGTTTATTCATGGTGTCCTTTCTTATTCCTTAAAATTTGTTCTACTTTGAAATCTGTTCTGTACAGAAATAGCATATTTACTCTTATTTTCTTTCAGTTAGTATTAGCATAACCTATTTTCTTATTTTTTATGTGTCTTTACATTTAATATGGGTTTTTTGTAGACAACATGTAATTGGATAATGTGTTTTTTGTTCATTATGTTCATTAAGCCATGCAAGCTTTCATTCATTTTAGTTACACTGGTTTTAATCAGTAGTATTTTCTTTTGACTCTTTCTTAGGATCTCCATATTTCTGCTGAAAATAACAAAGTACCCCACTCATCTTATTCAGATTGCACTTTGAGGTAAGATAAGGGTAGCTAAACATTAAATATATAGAAAAGTATCATTTGGGAAATTTATAATTAGAAGATGACATCACCATTGATCAGTTTCAAACTAACTAAAATTGATGATATTCACAAAGATGGGCTTCCCTTCATGCAAAACAGTGTGATGTATTATAAATCCTATTGATTAGTCTTAACAGCATGACTGGAACCTGGGTTTAATCAATACTTATTTCTGATTTCTAGTTTATATGACATACAGTCTCTAGAACAAAATATTCAATGATATGAGTATGAATCACCCAGATAAATATAGACTGTTTGGATATTTAATAAAATTGGATGCACTTTTTAATAAAAATTCATAGCAAGGAAACAAACAAATTAGGAAACCTAACAAAGAAGTTGATAGTTATAATAACCACAATGGGAGTATTGTGACTTTAAGACATTTTTTTTTACTCCTAATTCAAATAACCTATCTATAAAAGATAATTTTCCAAAGATAAAAAATATGAATGTAGACTGAGTATGATGCTATCATAATTATGACCATATGATCATATAATATCATGATCCCTTATGATATTAGGGGATTTTAAAATTTTTTATTTATTTGTCTGTATTGGGTTGTAGCTTTGGCATGTGGGATCTTTAGTTGCAGTATGGGGGATTTGGCTCCCTGACCAAGAATCTAATCTGGTCTCCCTGCATTGAGAGTGAGCTGTCTTAACCACTGAACTGTCAGGGAAATACCTAAGGGATTATTGGTGAAACAATACTCTGGGTTAAATAATAAAATTGTATTTAGACAAGAAATGATCTTTGATATTTAGAAAAGCCTAAGGAAATATTTATGAATAAAATAATTTTTTTAGGCTTTCACTTTAAATTACTGCATCAGTCCAAAGACAGATAACAAGATATGTGAAATGTGTGCCAAAATACTAATTATTAAATGTGGATGATTTTATTATACTGTATTGTTTTTCCTTACGTTTTTTAAGCTTGAAAATTTTCACAATAAAATTAGTTTTTGAAAATTACAAAAAGGATGATTATGTCCAATTAATTTTACAAATTTTGATGAGTCAAAATCTGTAGTGAAAAATATCTTAATAGTCTAATAATTAGATTGTGAAGGTGAATTTATTTCTTCAGATTTCCTTCAGTTTCACCCATTTTTTCTTTGTTTCTGTAAATGAAGGTAAATGATCAACATATGGAGGTAAAATCTTTCCCTAAGACTATTCGGAAGTGGTGCTTGAACAGCAAGGAGATCCAACCAGTCCACCCTAAAGGAAATCAGTCCTGAATATTCTTTGGAAGGACTGATGCTAAAGCTGAAACTCCAATACTTTAGCCATCTGATGTGAAGAACTGACTCATTGGAGAAGACACTGATGCTGGGAAAGATAGAAGGCAGGAGAAGGGGAAGACAGAGGATGAGATGGTTGGATGGCATCATTGACTCAACAAACATGAATCCAGTAAGCTCTGGGAATTGGTGATAGACAGGGAGGCCTTACATGCTGCATTCCATGGGGTCTCAAAGAGTTGGACACGACTGAGTGACTGAACTGACTGACTGAGTGCACATCTGTGATTGATAATTATATAACAGATACTTGAACTAAAATTGTATGCACATTATTCTTTTCTGAAACCTTAATTTTATATAATTCTCAAAATAAAATAATCCACAGATCACTATAAAAAATTATACCCTGGATCCTATGAATTTTTTTTTTAGAGCTTCCATTTTACTTTATTTTACTTTACAGTACTCTATTGGTTTTGGCATACATTGACATGAATCTGCCACAGGTGTACACGAACTCCCAAACATCCTATGAATTTATATTTATAAGCTAGGTTCAACAGTACATGAACTGAGAACTTCCAGATGCTCAAGTTGGATTTAGAAAAGAAAGAGGAACTAAAGATAAAATTGCCAATATCTGTTGGCTCGTAGAAAAAGCAAAAGAATTCCAGAAAAACATCTACTTCTGCTTCAGTGACTATACTAAAGCCTTTAGCTGTGTAAGTCACAGAAAACTGTAGGAAAATTCTTAAAAAAGTGGGAATACCAGACCACCTCACCTGCCTTCTAAGAAATCTGTATGCAGGTCAAAAAGCAACAGTTAGAGCTAGACATGGAGCAAAGGACAGGTTCAAAATTGGGAAAGGAGTGCTTCAAGGCTGTATATTGTCACCCTACTTATTTAACTTATACATGGAACATATCATGACAGATGCCAGATTGGATGAAATGCAAGCTGGAATCAAGATTGCTGGGAGAAATAGCAATAACCTCATATGTGT
This sequence comes from Oreotragus oreotragus, assembly GCA_006410675.1. Taxonomy (NCBI): domain Eukaryota; kingdom Metazoa; phylum Chordata; class Mammalia; order Artiodactyla; family Bovidae; genus Oreotragus; species Oreotragus oreotragus. Next base: position 178,477 of record SJYX01024234.1, on the reverse strand, counting down.
AGATGACACAATGCTTATGACAGAAAGTGAAGAAGAATTAGAGAGCCTCTTGATGAAAGTAAAAGAGGAGAATGAAAAACTGGTTTAAACTCAACATTCAAAAGGCTAAGATCATGGCATCTGGTCCCATCACTTCATGGCAAATAGATAGGGAAACAATGGAAACAGTGAGAGACTTTATATTGGGAGGCTCTAAAACCATTGGAGATGGTGCCTGCAACTCTTGCTCTTTGCAAGAAAAGTTATGAACAAAATACACAGCATATTAAAAAGCAGAGACATCACTTTACCAGCAAAAGTCCATCTAGTCAAAGCTATGGCTTTTCCAGTAGTCATATATAGATATGAGAGTTGGACCATAAAGAAAGCTGAGTGCCTAAGAACTGATGCTTTCAAACTATGGTGTTGGAAAAAAACTCTTGAGGGTCCCTTTGACAGCAAGGAGATCAAACCAGTCCATCCTAAAAAAAATCAATCCTGAATATTCATTGGAAAGACAGATGCTAAGGCTGAAAGTCAAAAACTTTGGCCACCTGATACGAAGAACTGACTCATTTGAAAACACCCTGACGCGGGAAAGATTGAAGGCTGGAGGAGAAGGGGATGACAGAGGATGTGATGGTTTGATGGTATCACTGACTTGATAGACATGAGTTTGAGCAAGCTCTGGGAGTTGGTGACGGGCAGGGAAGCCTGGTGTGCTATAGTCCTTTGGATCACAGAGAGTCAGACAGGACTGAGAGACTGAACTGAACTGACCTCTGTCTTTTCCAAAGCCAGCTTAAACATATGGGAATTCTTGGATCACATAATGCTGAAGCCTAACTTGAAGGATTTTGAGCATTACCTTGCTGGTGGTTTGGTGGTTTAGTTGCTAAGTCTTGTCCAACTCTTGCAACCCCAATGGACTGTAATCTGCCAGGCTCCTCTGTCCATGGAATTCTCCAGGCAAGAATACTGGAGTGGGCTGCCATTTCCTTCTCCAGAGGTTCTTCCAGACCCAGGGGTTGAACCCGGGTCTCCTGCATTGCAGGCAGATTCTTTACCAACTTAGCTACAAGGGAACCCTATTACCTTGCTAGCTTGTGAAATTAGTATAATTGAATGGTAGTTTGAGCATTCTTTGGCATTGGCCTTCTTTGGGATTGGAATGAAAATTTACCTTTTCCAATTCTGTGGCTACTGCTGAGTTTTCCAAATTTGATTATATTGAATGCAACACTTTAATAGCATCATCTTTTAGGATTTGACATAGCTCACCTGGATTTCCATCCCTACACTAGTTTTATTCATAGTGATGCTTCCTAAGGTGCACTTATCTTCACACCCCTGGTTGTCTGGCTCTAGGTGAGTGACTACACCATCGTGATTATCTGGGTCATGAAGGTCTTTTTTGTATATTTATTCTGTGAATTATTGCCACCTCTTATTAATATCTTCTGCTTCTGTTAGGTCCATACCATTTCTCTCCTTTATTGTGCCCATCTTTGCATGAAATTTGTCAATTTTTGCATGAAATTATTTCTTGACTAGATCTCTAGTCTTTCCCATTCTATTTGTTTCCTCTATTTCTTTGCATTGATCACTGAGGAAGGCTTCCTTATCTCTCCATGGTATTCTTTGAGAATCTGCATTCAAATGGGTATAGCTTTCCTTTTCTCCTTTACTTTCAGCTTTTCTTCTTTTCTTAGCTACTTGTAAGGTCTTCCTCAGACAACCATTTTGCCTTTCTTTTTTTGGGTATGGTTTTTCTTCATGGTCTTTCTTGATGATCTTTCTTAATCACTGCCTCCTGTACAATGTCATGAACCTCCACCCATAGTTCTTCAGGTACTCTATCAAATCTAGTATCTTGAATCTATTTGTCACTTCCATTGTATAATTGTAAGGGATTTTATTTAGGCCATACCTGCATGATCTAGTGGTTTCCCCTACTTTCAAATCTGAATTCAGCAGTAAGGAATTCATGATCTGAGCCACAGTCAGCTCCTGGTCTTCTTTTTGCTGACTGTATAGAGCTTCTCCATCTTTGCCTGCAAAGAATATAATCAATCTGATTTTGGTTTTGATTATCTGGTTATTTTCATGTGTAGAGTCTTCTCTTGTGTTGTTGGAAGAGTGTGTTTGCTACAACCAGTGTGTTCTCTTAGTAAAACTGTTGGAAAAAAAATTAAAAAAAAAACAGAGATACCAGAGATCAAATTGCCAACATTTGTTGCATCATATTGAAAACAAGGGAATTCCAGAAAAATACCTACTTCTGCTTCATTAACTACACAAAACCCTTTGACTGTGTGGGTCACAACACACTGTGGAAAATTCTTAAAGAGATTGGAATATCAGGCCATCTTAACTACCTCCTAAGAAGCCTATATACAGGTCAAGAGGCAATAGAACCTTAGAACAATGAACTGGTTCAAAATTGGGAAAGGAGTATCTCAAGGTTGTATATTGTCACCCTGTGTATTTAACTTCTATGGAGAATGCATCATGCAAAATGCCAGGCTAGAGAGTCATAAGCTGGAATAAGATTGCCTGGAGAAATATCAACAACCTCAGATATATACATGATACCACTCTAAAGGCAGAAAATGAAGAGGGATTAAAGAGCCTCTTGATGAGGATGAATGAGGAAAGTTAAAAAACTGGCTTAAAATAAAACATTCAATAAACTAAGATCATGGCATATGGTCCCATCACTTCATGCAAATAGATGGAGAAAAAGTGGAACTAGTGACTCACCTTTTTTTTTTTTTTTCCCTTGAGCTTTAAAGTCACTCTAGATGGTGACTACAGTCATGGAATTAGAAGACACTTGCTTACTGGAAGGAAAGCTATGACAAACCTAGGCAGCATATTAAAATCAGAGACATTACTTTGCTGGCAAAGATCCAGAAAAGTTATGACCAACCTACAAAGCATATTAAAAAGCCAAGACATTACTTTGCCAACAAAGGTTCGTCTAGTCAAAGCTATGATTTTTCCAGGAGTTGTGTACAGATGTGAGAGTTGAACAATAAAGAAACCCAAGCACTGAAGAATTAGTGTTTTCAAACTGTGGAGCTGGAGAAGACTCTTGAGAGTCCCCTAGCCTGCAAGCAGATCAAACTAGTCGATCCTAAAAGAAATCAACCCTGAATATTCATTGGAAGGACTGATGTTGAAGCTGAAACTCCAGGACTGATGTGAAGAACAGACTCATTGGAAAAGACCCTGATGTTGGAAAGAGTGAAGCAAAAGGAAAAGGCAGAAGCAGAGGATGAGATGGTTACATAGCATCACTAACTCAATGAACAAGAATATGAGCAAACTTTGGAAGACAGTAAAGGACAGAGAAGCCTGACATGCTTCAGTCCATGAGGTTTCAAGGGTTCGACCTGACTTAGGGATTGAACAACAGGAGACCAACAAGACAGACTAAAAGGACATAACATTTACGTTTACTTTCTGTCGTGTTGTTACCAAGGTTCATCCTTTTCTTGAAGAAATGCTCCCTAGATTGCTGCGCTGTTTGGTTAATTTCCAGAATACTAACAAAGTTGATTTTGACAATTTTGGCCAGTGTTCTCACTGATTTCACGGAAACTAATCTAGCAGCAGTAGCAGGCCCTACTCTAACATTTTTGTTGACATCTATCACACTCAGGTTATTCTTCATTTAAGTAGCTATGAAGTTGTCAATGTACTTAAAAAAAACCCTCTGATTATATACTAATATTTCATAATTTGCTAATAATTATATNCCAGAATACTAACAAAGTTGATTTTGACAATTTTGGCCAGTGTTCTCACTGGTTTCATGGAAACTAATCTAGCAGCAGTAGCAGGCCCTACTCTAACATTTTTGTTGACATCTATCACACTCAGGTTATTCTTCATTTAAGTAGCTATGAAGTTGTCAATGTACTTAAAAAAACCCTCTGATTATATACTAATATTACATAATTTGCTAATATTTATATAGTTTCTGAGCTTTCTGCTTATGTTTTATATCAGCACTATACTTTTAAATTATTAAAAGTCTCTTACACATGTAATATGTTATAGAAGTAATATAATCTTAAAATTTTTCTTTTTCAAATATGTATTAAATACTAATAATACAAAATATATAGCATATAAGATACATATATATTTGCATACACTATAAAATAGTACTTAAAACTTTGAGTGCCTAATGCATTAAACTAAGAAATAAAATGACCAATGTTGAAAATAAGTTAAAGAAACATCAATTTTGCACTAACAATGAAAAGATGACTCAGCTTGCTGAAAGTAAAATTAAATGATTCAATCAGCTATTAATAATAAATGGATAATAAACATATTAATAACACTAAATACTAGAAATCAATGCATAAGATGCCCCAAAGTAAAAGAACAATATTTTTAAAGACAGAATTTTCAATTTTGCCGAGGTTATGGTCAAATATGAGAGAATAGAAATATTTTCAGACATATAGCAAATCAGAAAAATTTTCTTGAAAAATATTTAATGAAACTTCACTAGACTAGTCTCTATACAACAAAAGCAATACTCATAAAGCAACTACTTTGCAAAGATATCAAGAGATGTATAAATTTTCATGATTATACAAGACAAATAGCAAATGTAATAATGAATTACCAAATGAACATATTTAATATAATAAATAAAGTATACAGTCATTTTAAACTCATGTCATCAATTCAGTTCAGTAACTCAGTCGTGTCTGATTCTTTGCAACCCCATGGATTGCAGCACGCCAGGCTTCCCTGTCCATCACCAACTTCTGGAGCCTACTCCATAAAGTCAGTGATGCCATCTAACCAACTCACACTCTGTCGTCCCCTTCTCCTCCAGCCTTCAATCATTCCCAGCATCAGTGTCTTTTCCAATTAATAAGTTCTTCGCATCAGGTGGCCAAAGTGTTGATGTTTCAGCTTCAGCACCAGTCCTTCCAATGAGTATTGAGGACTGATTTCCTTTAAGATTGACTGATTTTATGTTGCAGTCCGAGGGACCCCCAAGAATCTTCTCCAACACCACAGTTCAAAAGCATCAATTCTTTGCTGCTCAGCTTTCTTTATAGTCCAACTCTCACATCCATACATGACTAGTGGAAAAGCCATAGCTTTGACTAGATGGGATTTTGTTGACAAAATAATGTCTCTGCTTTTTAATATGCTGTCTAGGTTGGTCATCAAAGAAGGCAATGACACCCCACTCAAGTACTCTTGCCTGGAAAATCCCATGGACGGAGGATCCTGGTGGGATGCAGTCCATGGGGTCGCTAACAGTCGGACATGACTGAGCGACTTCATTTTCACTTTTCACTTTCATGCATTGGAGAAGGAAATGGCAACCCACTCCAGTGTTCTTGCCTGGAGAATCCCAGGGACGGGGGAGCCTGGTGGGCTGCCATCTCTGGGGTCGCACAGAGTTGGACACGACTGAAGTGACTTAGCAGCAGCAGCAGCAGGTTGGTCATAGGTTTTCTTCCAAGGAACAAGCGTCTTTTAATTTCATGGCTGCAGTCAGCATCTGCAGTGATTTTTAACCCCCCTCCAAAGTCTCTGTTTCCTTTGTTTCCCCGTCTATTTGCCATGATGGGATGGGACCGGATGCCATGATCTTAGTTTTCTGAATGTTGAGTTGTAAGTCAGCTTTTTCACTCTCCTCTTTCACTTTCCTCAAGAGGTTCTTTAGTTCTTTGCTTTCTGACAGAAGGGTGGTGTCATCTGCATATCTGAGGTTATTGATATTTCTCCGAGCAGTCTTGATTCTATCTCATACTTCATCCAACCCAGCAATTTGCATAATGTACTCTGCATGTTAGTTAAATAAGCAGGGTGACAATATACAGCCCTGATGCACTCCTTTCCCGATTTGGAACCAGTCTGTTGTTCCATGTTCAGTTCTAACTGTTGCTTCTTGCCCGGCATATAGGTTTCTCAGGAGTCAGGTCAGGTGGTCTGGTATTTCCATCTCTTTCAGAATTTTTCAGTGTTTTGATCCACATAGTCAAAGGATTTGATGTAGTCAATAAAGCAGAAATAGGTGTTTTTCTGGAACTCTCTTGCTTTTTCAATGATCTAGCAGATGTTGGCAATTTTATCTATGGTTCATCTTTCTTTTCTTAATCCAGCTTGAACATCTGGAAGTTCGTCGTTTACGTACAGTTAGTTGAAGCCTGGCTTGCAGAATTTTGAGCATTACTTTACTAGCATTTGAGATGAGTACAATTGTGTGGTAGTTTGAACATTCTTTGGCATTGCCTTTGTTTGGGTTTGGAATGCAAACTGCTGTTTTACAGTCCTTTGTCCACTGCTGAGTTTTCAAGATTTACTGGTATATTGCAAAATAGACTCAATGGATTAGATCTGATAGAGAGAATGTCTGAAGAACTATGGATGGAGGTTTGTAACACTGTATAGGAGACAGTGATCGAGATCGTCCCCAAGAAAAAGGAATGTAAAAAAACAAAATGGTTCTCTGATGAGGTCTTACAAATAGCTGAGAAAAGAAGAAAAGCTAAAGGCAAAGGAGAAAAGAAAATCTATATCCATTTGAATGCAGACCTCCAAAGAATAGTAAGGAGGGATAAGAAAACCTTCCTCAGTGATCAATGCAAAGAAATAGAGGAAAACAATAGAATGCAAATGATTAGAGATCTCTTCAAGAAAATTAGAGAGACCAAGGGAACATTTCATGTAAAGATGAGCATAATAAAGGACAGAAACTGTATGGACCTATGAGAAGCAGATGACATTAAGAAGAAGTAGCAAGAATACACAGAAGAGCTATATAAAAAATTTTTCATGACCCAGATAACCACAGTGGTATGATTACTCACTTAGAGCCAGACATCCTAGAATGTGAAATCAAGTGGGCCTTAGGAAGCATCACTACAGACAAACCTAATGGAGGTGATGGAATTCCAGTTGAGCTATTTCCACTCCCAAAGATGATGCTGTGAAATGCTACGCTCAGTATGGCAGCAAATTTGGAAAACTCAGCAGTGGCAACAGGACTGAAAAAAGTCCATTTCCATTCCAATCCAAGCTCAAGTCATATGTTTTGGATAAATGTGTTAAAATTTACTTTAAAAATAACAACTGGAAATGTTTTTCTGCTTACAATGGCATATAACTTTTGAATAAACATGTTATGTATATTAATGCATACAACAGTAATAAATATATGTTCTCCCTGTGGATTTCTTTGGAAGGAATGATGCTAAAGCTGAAACTCCAGTACTTTGGCCACCTCATGAGAATAGTTGACTCATTGGAAAAGACTCTGACACTGGGAGGGATTGGGGGCAGGAGGAGAAGGGGACAACCGAGGATGAGATGGCTGGA
>SJYX01024234.1:155704-167566 GCA_006410675.1 Oreotragus oreotragus | reverse complement strand
GGGTTGCCATTTCCTTCTCCAGGGGATCTTCCCAACCCAGGGATTGAACCCAGGTCTCCTGCACTGCAGGCAGATGCTTTGCCATCTGAGCAACCAGGGAATGTAGCAGATGCTTTGAGAACTATCTGTGATATAGTCTCTTCTACATTGTTCTATTCCTCCTCACAACACCTACAGTTATTGCCAATAACATCCAAGTCAGCATTAGTATTTTATAAATGAAGTCCTTTTGTTTTAAAGTTTAATTATGTAGCTTGGAAACAATTTTTTTCTGCAAATTATGATTTGGCACATTATGCAGAAAGCAGATGGTATCGTGCAGTAATTTTATTTTCTTATTATTTTGTTTTTAAATTTTAGATGTTTGTGCAGAAATTTGATTGTTTAATTTCAACAGTTACCACAATTATAAAATATGTTGCATTTTAAAACATGCAGAAGATTCTCCAAATGTTATATTTTAATCAAATATTTGACACAGTATCTTCTATTGCTACATTAACAATTATTTTAAAAATAAACTTTCCTATAACTGAGATACATGTTCTGCACTTGTAATAATTCCTTAGTGGGAAATGTTTACAAATATTTGTGGAAAATTTACTTTGAATAGCAAAATACATGTTCTCCTTTGTAGGAAGATAAGTATATAAGATGAAACTTGTAAGAGCAAAATAAACTCATGGATTTTTTGGAATAGACTTCAATACAGCAAAGTTTAGGATTCTGATTTTATGTTATCNAATATTTGTGGAAAATTTACTTTGAATAGCAAAATACATGTTCTCCTTTGTAGGAAGATAAGTATATAAGATGAAACTTGTAAGAGCAAAATAAACTCATGGATTTTTTGGAATAGACTTCAATACAGCAAAGTTTAGGATTCTGATTTTATGTTATCCCATGTCTTAAATAATCAGATTCTATTGTATCTCAGAGGGTGACCCAGGTGGCTCAGTGGTAAAGAATTTTGTTCAAGACAGGAGACAAGAGTTTGATCCCTGGAGAAGGAAATGGCAACCCACTCTAGTATTCTTACCTGGGAAATTCCATGGACAGAAGAGCCTGGTGCAGTGCAGTTCGTGGGGTCACAAAGGAGTTTAACAAGACTTAGCAACTAAAACAATATATTGTACAACAGAATATTAGAATAGAGACTTGCTGCCTGAGCCACTGCTGAGTCTTCTGTTATGGCCTCCCAAATGTATTTGGAGATGGGGGTCTATAAGGAAAAAATAAAGATTACATGAGTTCATAAGGGTGAATCCCTGAACTGATAGTATTAGCCTCCTTATAAGAAGAGTCCAGACATTTCATCTTCTCTCAGTGAATTCAGAGAAAAGATCATATGAGGACAGAGCAAGAAGGTAGCCATCTGCAAACCAGGAAGAGAGATCTTTCTGAAACTGAGTCAGCTAGCACCTTGATCTGGGACTTCTAGCCTTATAGACCATGAGAAAATACATTTCTGTTCCTTATGCCACCCAGTCTGTGGTATTTGTATGGCAGCCCTAATGGACTGATGCATCCATCAAATAAAATTTAATGAAACAGGTAAGTGAAGGCAGATAAAATTAAGGAGGGTTAAGAAATATTCAGTCAAATTTCCTCAAAGCAAATAAGAATTCAAGGAAGATAGTCATGATCACTGGAGAAGTAAATGGCAACCCACTCCAGTATTCTTGCCTGGGGAACCCCATGGACAGAGGAACCTGGAGGGCTATAGTCCACTGGGTCACAAGAGTTAGACACGACTTAGCAACGGAACCACCACCATCACCATGCATGATCACGTGCACTGACAGGAAAATAAGAACAAATAGTTATAAGAATGTGAGGGTAATGATAAATCACAAAAGAAAAAAGATGGATATGATGTGAAGAGAAAAATAAATAACAAAAATGCAATGTGCATTCATTTTTTGGGGATTCACTGGTGACTCATACGGTAAAGAATCTGCTTGCAATCCAGGAGACCTGGGTTCAATCCCTGGGTTGAGAAGATCTCTTGGAGAAAGGAATGACAACCCACTCCAGTATTCTTGTCTGGGGCATTCCATGGACAAAGGAGCCTGGTGGGCTACAATCCATGCAGTGGCAAGAGTCAGACAGGACTGAACATCTAACACTTTTCACTTTCACTTTTCACCCAGAACCAGTTCCTTGAGAGTGGTGGTGTTTATGGAGCTTCATCTTATCATCTGATTTCCATGTATCTCTGGAAAGGGGAAACTGTGTCTATGTGTGTGTGTGAGTGTGTGTGTGTGTGCATGTGTGTATAGTTTTATCATCTGGAGTCCTTCTCAATGGGAAAAGTTTTCACCATCATTATTTTTCACAGTCTCATCTAAGTGGAGCAACTTTGCCCTCACAGAGTACAGTCAGATCCTTTGGTAAAACAGGCTTGTCCTTTCCTCTCCATTAACTGGCTGAGAAAACACCACNGTGTGTGTGTGTGTGTGTGTGTGTGTGCATGTGTGTATAGTTTTATCATCTGGAGTCCTTCTCAATGGGAAAAGTTTTCACCATCATTATTTTTCACAGTCTCATCTAAGTGGAGCAACTTTGCCCTCACAGAGTACAGTCAGATCCTTTGGTAAAACAGGCTTGTCCTTTCCTCTCCATTAACTGGCTGAGAAAACACCACAAGGGTTCATGGATACGCATGGAGAAAGAGATAGCAAAACAATTAAAGAGCATACTGAGTAGTTTCTTTGTGCCTATATAGACCCATTCATCTTTGAACCTGTGTATTTTACTTCCACTAAAAGCTGAGAATGTCTGGACAATCTTGAGTTGACACTATCCATTATTATGGTGTACGGTAAAATAGAGAACAGAGGCCTAGATTTTAGCTCTTAATACCTCTTTTTAAGATGGTGATATAGATTTTGTTCACAATTATTTTGCCAGACCAAGTCATAAGTCCAAACCTGATTTCTTTGAATTTGGAAACTATAGCCTCTGTCCCTCATACCCACCCAAGGCTCTGTATATAATAATATGATCGTCCATATACTTGTTGTAGTTTGTCTTTTTTATTCTTAGTTTTTTGAATTTATGGTCTCCTCTACCCACATTCTCAGTAGATTGTTCAATTTTACTTTATTCACGCTGAATTGTTGTATTAGAGCTTTCTTCTATGTTGAGACTGTTTCAGAGTATTTTCTCAACTGACAAATTTTAATTATCATGTTCTAGTTTATTGCAGTAACTTTTAATAGCTATGAAGTTTGCTTTTGGGTTTTACTTTTCCAATTTTCTTTATATATATATATATATATTTGAGATATTTTCTATTTTTCCATCTTTACTAAGTTTCCAAGGATATCACATCTCCCCAGATTAATCTGCTCAACTCCAAAACTAGGCTTCCTGAGATTCACCTTCTAGCTTATGTTTTGTCAAGTTCCTTCGTTTCAACATGGCAATAGTCAGTTCTTTTATGCACCACATCTTAGAATTACTTCCAACGTCAGAGGTTCTTCTGACAGGGATGAGCGTATATAGAATGCCATTTACTTTTTAATAAACTTATAGACTTGTAATGAAGGGTAACATTCTATACATGCTGAATGTAGGNAGCTTATGTTTTGTCAAGTTCCTTCGTTTCAACATGGCAATAGTCAGTTCTTTTATGCACCACATCTTAGAATTACTTCCAACGTCAGAGGTTCTTCTGACAGGGATGAGCGTATATAGAATGCCATTTACTTTTTAATAAACTTATAGACTTGTAATGAAGGGTAACATTCTATACATGCTGAATGTAGGGAAGTGTAATAAGAAAATTGTATGAATTTATATAATAGGAGTCATCAACTCAAAGGACATAAGTCTGAACAATCTCTGGAAGATAGTTAAGGACGGGGAAACCTGGAGTGCTACACCATGGTGTCACAAAGAATCAGATACTACTGAGCAGTTTAATAACAACAATATAATAGGAATAGAGAATATAGTTGATGACAGATTGACGGTTCAAGAAGATATATACAATTATTAGCAGATTATAATATGATTTTAGAAAAAAGAGGTGATAAACTTTCTGGTTATATTAATAAATGCTTAGTGTCCAGAACTAAGATAATAGAGATGTGTACTGCACATATCTGCTTTCTAAGCAATATCTTATAACTATTTAGAATTCAACCTGAGAATAGAAACGGGAATGGTAATGGACTTGAGACTATTAGAAATAAGCACTAAAGTGCAACCTAATGGTACTGAGGATACCTCATGTGAAAGTGGGTCTCCCCATCACTAAAAATCCTCATCAAGTGTCTGAAAGGGCATAGAGCTGTGACTTGCTCAAATTCATGTTAAGACTGTGAAAGATTACCTCCCAGATTTCTTCAAAGTCTTGAGATTGTTATCTATAACAGGAAAGCAGTTTCTTTTTCTGAAACCATTTTATTTTTTGAAACCTCTATTTTTGTGGGCAGTATATATGTGGTTTTTCTAAGAGAGATGCATTTTAAGCCTCTAATATAAGCGTAAGACATTAAAGAGTAATGGTATTATGTGTGTTTGAGATAAGCAATTACAGCAAGAAACACATGTAGAGGCTCTAGCATGATCTGAGAAGCACTGCATTTGTTTTGACATCTGTTTAATTAATCCTTAGTAATTTTCTCACTTTCCATGGCCCTCAAGTACTTCACTGGTAAACTGATAATATACAGCATTTTTACAGAGGAGGATCTATAATTATGCTTCTGTCTTCTCCATGGGTATGATGCACACTTTTTGCTTTAATAGATATGTTCTATTAAGTTTATTCTATAATTGGGTAAGTCAGATAAAAAGGGACTGATGCAGATTCAATTCCTAGGTTGGGAAGATCCCCTGGAATAGGAAATGGCAACCCACTCCAGTATTTTCACCTGTTAAGTTCTATGGAAAGAGTAGCCTGGTGGGTTACAGTCGGGATCACAAAGGGTCAGACACCACTGAGTGATTGAACACACATGCATGTAGATAAAATAGTGCGTAATGAAATGAGAAATAAATTAAATAAAATAAGTTTTTAGATAAAATCAATGTTATGAATAGAGAAAGTCTAAATAGCAAGTTGATATTCTGTTTTCTGAAATACTTCTGCTGTTAATTCAATGAATGAAATGGATCTCAAAACTCATTTGTGTATCTCTGTATAGCAAAAATAAACATCATAATAAAAGCAGAATTCTATTATTTTGAATCAATAACTTTTAAAACTTAAAAGAAAAATCTACTCTGATAAATGTTCTGTTTAGGGTTCTACAAACATATTTGATATCAAAAGTCATCTTTAAAAGAATATCAACTGATATGAGTTATAAAATAGGCAAAATTATATATATTTCCTAATTAAAGATCCATATGAGGATGGGAAGAAATGCAATATTTGGATGTTTAACTTATTATTAATGCAAAATTAAGTATTTTGGTATACTCAAAAGTTTTCTTTAATGGAAAAATTAAGTCCAAGTAAATGGCTAAATTATTTTCTGGGAGTTCATTTTCTTCTTACATTTTAATGTAATATTTTCTATCCTAAATTACTCAGTGGAAAAGTAAATTGATGGCATGAAATTAATTTCCACTTAAAAAAATCTACATGATATAAATCACTGCAACTTGGGGGAGGTTGAAAAATGACTGTATTAACAAAATTTCATGTTCAACAGACAAATAAACATCCTCACAAATCCAAATCACCACTGAATATTTACCCATCATTACCCATAATCTACTTCAGATGATGATGATAAATGAACCAAGAAACTGGATCCCTGAACAATACCTATTTAATGATAATAAACAACCAATAATATACAAAGACTCACCTGCCCTGAAATTGGTATTTAGCCTGATAAGGACCTTACTTAACTGCTGTTTCCTCTGGCATAACTGTGTTTCTCTATTATCAGAGGTCCTTTTCCCAAAATATAATAATAATTATACTTTAAAATTTATCTATTCATGAATGCAGTTAATATATAGTGATGAACTTTCTCAACGTAAATTCAATTTGATTTAGGTGGGTAGATAGAGTGATTGATCTATGTATCTATCTAGATTATCCATAAGAAACTGTTTGAGATAGTTTTCTCTTTTCACCTAAAACTAGCAGACTGACAATTTTGAAGTTTTTGCAAAATTTATCAAAGTTCCATCCTTCAGTCTTCTAAGCTTTAGCTAGAAGATCAAGCTTTAACATTCTCATGTTTTTTGCTATGTCCAACAAGGCCTAATATGAACTCTTTGCACTCTCTAAGTACCTGAAAAAGAAGTGCCCTTTGCTCTGTGCCTCTGGTAAATTCAGGTTATAACAGTTTGCAGTTATAAGACCAAACTACAACTGGGTACCTTAAATTATGTTTGTAGTTTTCCTGGTCACTCTTTCACCCTTCTTTTTTGTGGGCATGAAATGTCCTATTTTTATTCGAGTTTTCCATTATGTGTAAAAGATATAGCATAATACTTGTCTCTTATACACATCTAGATGTGTATAAGAGACAGGGTAAGTGAAGGCAGATAAAATTAAGGAGGGTTAAGAAATATTCAGTCAAATTTCCTCAAAGCAAATAAGAATTCAAGGAAGATAGTCATGATCACTGGAGAAGTAAATGGTAACCCACTCCAGTATTCTTGCCTGGGGAACCCCATGGACAGAGGAACCTGGAGGGCTATAGTCCACTGGGTCACAAGAGTTAGACACGACTTAGCAACGGAACCACCACCATCACCATGCATGATCACNGGAATTGTTTCATAGGATAGAATCAAGGACACAGTTATAAGAAAGAAAAAAAAAACACACACAGACATCTTTCCACTGTATTTCATTAATTACAGTCAAGAATACAGTCTTTCAAATTCAAGAAATGGTAGTAGAAATGAAACTGATTTGATGGTCTTGGTCCAGTCAGGATAAAGCCCTGGAATCTGATAAGGGATCAGATTCTTCAGTTCTGTGGGGCAGTGGTGTAGAACAGAACAAAACAAACATCTTACTGGGAAGGAAAAAGGCAGAAACTGACATTGGGTAGATAGTCAGCTGGGGCAGCTATGTCATTTAACAGACTAGAAGAATTATTATTATTATTATTTTTAGAAAGGGTGCTAAAACAGTTGTATAAAATAGTAAAGGTACAAGTATTTCTGCTAATAAGCAACAGACATGGGAGTAAATTTGGGGTAGATTTTACAGGATCCATTACACTATGAAGGAAACCCTCTATTAGCATTTTTAGATAAAATAAATGTTCTTCATGTCAAGTATCAATTGTTACCTCATTTAAACAGAAATGCAGGTGAATAGGTATATTTAAATAAATATGACATTTTAAATTAGTAATTTTAGCAATTTATTATGCTTAAAAATAGAACATTTTGCAAGGGTTGAACATGGATTGGATTTCCCTGGTGGCTCATACAGTAAAGACTCTGCCTGCAATGTAAGAGTTCTGATTTCAGTCCCTGGATTGGAAAGATTCCCTGGAGAATGGCTGCCCACTCCAGTAAACTTGCCTGGAGAATTCTATGAACAGAGGATCCTGGCAGGCTACAGTCCATGGGGTCACAAAGAGTTGGACATGATTGATTACATAGATCACTGTTTATATGCTAGACTCATTGCTCTTTTAACAATTCTTTTTTATTCTTTTTTTGTAATGCATTAATTTTTCATGGATCCAGGATTTAAAAAGATATAAGGACATTTTTGGGGATAATTTGAAATTTTTGAATATGGGCTAAGATGATATGAAATATTATTTTCAGTTTTCTCAGGTATTTTAATAATTCTTGATGATGTTTTGCTCTAATAGTAGCACATTATGGGTTTCTGTTCAGCAAAGCAATTGTTTGATAATACCAGAAAAAATGGCTGAACTGTGGGTTTGCTTATTTGTTAATAATATTAGTAGCTCAGAATGTAACTGCGAATATTCCACAGTAGAAATTCAATGTTTCTTTGATGGATGTGTGAATAGTCAATGCCATTTACTCACAATTTCCTATATCCCAGAAGATTTACTAGTGGTGGTTGGTGGTTTAGACAGTCATGTCCGATTCTTGTGACCTATGGGCTGTAGTTCATCAGGCTCCTCTGTCCATAGTATTTTCCAGGCAAGACTACTGGAGTGAGTTACCATTTCCTTCTCCAGGGGTTCCTGGGTCTCCTGAATTGCAGGCAGATTCTTTACTGACTGAGCCTCCAGAAAAACCCTAGAAACTTTACTACCACTTATTTAATTCTAACAACATCATTGCAAGATTAGTGATAGTTTTCCCATTTAACAGAAGGGATGACACATATTAAACAGTTTTCTCTGAAGACAAATGTTAGATGACAGCCCATTTTCTTTTTGGAAGGCTTCTATTTGGGTTGACAGCTAATATTAAAAGAAACAGTGTACCTATATTTTTATGAGCAATATAATCAATGAAAATATTGTCAAAAAGAATGGTGGATAGAATGGTTGTTTGCTATTAAACAGAAGTTTTGCTTAACAGTGAGAGATACATTTCCTCATTAGCTCAGAGCAAAGTGATATACTCAATAATCTGAATAAAAATTGGCGTGTTTTTATAATTAACATGACAGAAGTCTTTTAGTGTGACTAAGGATGTTTACAACCTGTAACTATGGTTGTAGCAATAGCTTAATTTTTTCAACCATATCAGAACTTAAACTTACTTAAATTATCGTAACACATAGTCTAAGTTGTTTACACTAAATTAAAAGTGACCTCAATTTCTATAATAGAAATAAGCTATATATTATGTAGTTTTATATAAAAGCTATACTTGTGTATACCTTGTAATATTTTACTAGCATAATCTAAAGCCAAATGCACTTGAAACATCCTCTCTATTTCTTTCTTTTCTGTGTGTGTGTGTGGAAGGTGCCTATGACTTATAAAAGGCAAGAAATCTCATTTGAATAGAGGAAAAGGATGAGCTATTACTTATGCATAGAAAAATTTTTTAGGATTCGGTTGTGTCAGTGATAGATGGATAGACTGCTAAGAAACCATTTGAGACTTCTGTGATTAGGTTAGACAGGTCCCAACTCCTATTAGTGAGTGTTGCCTTGTTCTGTTACAGAGAGGAGGCAGCTGTCTTCTTCAGTTTTCCCGTGGTACTGCCTGCTTTAACTAAGCCTGTAACATTTTCAGCAGGCAAATCAGGAAGGACTTCACAGACAGATGGCAAAGCTGCCTATGCATTCTCATTTATATGCAACCTTGGTTCCTAACTGTACTTGAGCCATATGCAGGGGTTTTGTGTTCCCACTGGACTGGTTTTAAGTGCTAGGCAGACAAGTCAAATCCATCTTGGTCCATGTTTTCCTAATACTATTTAATTCAGTGGAGTTATGCAAAGTGTTTATCAAAAGAATTTTTGAAACTAAAATCTTGGCTGACTGCAAAAATTAATACCAACCATAGCTAGTGAGAAGAGTGCCCTAGGAGACCTATTCATACAGGAAATGAAGACTAGATTATATAATTTATAAGCTAAAATTAAATGAAAACATAAAAAGTAAACTCTACTTGGGATTTTGAATTGCTTAAACATAATGTTGGGCATTAAACTGCCTGGGTTACACTAGTCAAATTATGTATTTTCCATTATGGAAAATAAACTAATATTAAAAAATATACAAACACCCTAATTTTGACTTATAACCTTACATACACTTCTGATAATATACTAAATAAATAGCACATCAAAATTTTTGAGGTTATTGCATCAAAATTATTGACACAATAACTAAAACTTTAGTTGTGATTCATCAGAATATGTAGTGCTTCATGAAATCATAAAAGCATATATTATATTTTATTTAAAGAAAAAGTTACTAGAGCAAAGGTGAGTATAAGTAATGTTCTAATTAACTATTTTTGACTTAATGAATTTTAAGTTATGACATAGTGCCTAATTGTATTTCAAAATATTATGGTGAGAAAACTAGTTCTTATAATTTTTTTTGTTTTCCATGACTCATCAGTTCAGTTCAGTTCAGTTGCTTAGTTGTGTCCAACTCTTTGCAACACCATGGACTGCAGCATGCCAGGCTTCCCTGTCCATCACCAACTCCTGGAGCCTACTCAAACTCATGTCCTTTGAGTTGGTGATGGCATCCAAACATCTCATCCTCTGTCGTCCCCTTCTCCTCCTGCCTTCAATCTTTCCCAGCATCAGGGTCTTTTCCAATGAGTCAGTTCTTCACATCAGGTGGTCAAAATATTGGAGTTTCATCTTCAATATCAGTCCTTCCAGTAACTCATAGTCAAACTTATAAAGATAGTTTGTGTATTATATTTTATAGTAAAATAGTATTTTATCCCTAGAGAAGGGAATGACAACCCACTCCAGGAATCTTGCCTGGAGAATCTCATGGACAGAGGAGCCTGACAGGCTACGGCCCATGGAGTTGCAAAGAGTTGGACACAACTAAGCAACTAACATACATGATATTTTATCATTAGAAAAAAGTATGGAATTTTAAAAAGATTTGAAAGAAATCTATCATTCTGTCCCCTCAAAACAATATTAGCATCATACACATTTCATTCACATATTAAACATAGTTGAGATAACTCTGTATAAACAAATTATTGTCTTCTATTTCTTACTAAACTCTATACCCTAGGGTACCCCAAAGTTTATTAAATTAACTTCAAAAGCATTCTTTAAGCTGGACTCATGAATTTTATGAATGTATCTCTTCAGCAAAAGCCTGTTGTAGATGACTACCATTTTTATACATTTGCACTATTATTAATAATTCTGTTGTGAATATTTTGGCATAAATACTTATTTTTAGTTTCAGTGGTTTCCTTAAGAGGGATTCCTAGGTTAGAATTATACTGACAAGTGAGGCGTTTTAAAACTTTTATTCCATATTGACAGCCTTCAGAAAAATTTATGGGGATTTATTTTATCACCATTATCTTGTGTGTTTGTGAAACATTGCTAACTATGTCAGATAGGATATGTTTGATTGAAAATAATATAAAATAAAGTATCATATTATTGGGTAAATTTTCTGATAAGCAGTTTAACGATGGGACAGTAATCATGAGTGGTTAGTTCTGTGGTATAAAACATATATGGATCCAGGTTATTTTTTTCCTTTTCTCTTCTAATCTCAGTGCTGAATTTATCCATATGTTGCTAGAATTCTGAGAATTGTCAGAAACCTGAATTTCCAGGCGTCATTTAAACATAATGTCTGCAGGGCAAAAAACAATATAAATCATTGTTTACTATGGTTATTTTTTAGGAAAGTGCAAGCTTTCCACAAAAATGAACAAAAATTATTCCCTTTTGACTGACGGCTGAGAAGTTGCTTGTATCCGGAGACAAAGTTAAAAATATTTGTCTGTCTACCATTCAATTACGACAAGAGAATAAATAGTTATACAATTAAAAAAAAACACACACACACAAATGAAAAGGAGATAAAAGGAACACTCTGTAGGCTAAGCTGTCCCACATAGATGTTAGTTCCACCTTCTGAGAAAAGTCTTCCTTCACTGTTTATCATCTGCTGGGTCCATAGGGAAGATGAGCTTCACAACTCGAATGACCTACTTGTTGGCTCTGTTGTCTGCAGATCAACTCTGTTTAAATGCAAAACAAATGTGACCACATTTTTACCTGGAAAATATAGCACGTTACTTCCTCTAGGCCAGTCCTCCACTCTCAGAGTGTCACATTTCAGTATCTTTTACATACTGTTTTTCATTTTCTGGTTCCAGAATCTACATGAGATTACTTTCAAATAGCAGGAAGCCATATGATCCACTCAAACGGGCTTTATAATACAAGCACATGTATTATCAGATATAGCAGGTAATC
>SJYX01024234.1:83038-150995 GCA_006410675.1 Oreotragus oreotragus | reverse complement strand
CAGTTCAAAAGCATCAGTTCTTCGGTGCTCAGCCTTATTCACAGTTCAATATCTAAACATATTAGCCAATGTTCAGCATTTGCTGTAAGTTATGAACTTTAGGAAAGTATTTTTCCTTGATACTGTATCATTTTTTATTTATTAAAAAATATTTTGTTCCATGAGGGAAAAATGTTACTATTTCATCTCTTAATTAAAATTAACCTAAAATTAATTTTAAGTCTTAAAAAAAATGAAACCCATAAAAGAAACTCCAAACTCTAAAAATACTGATGTTATAATCTAAATATAAGTACTCTAGGATATATATATATATATATTAAATTTTTATTATTTTTAATTTAAAAGTTATTTATATTTTTATCTCATAATGGATTGACACCCGTGTCACAAGGAAGCAACCCCCTTATTTAATATATACATTTTTCAACTCTTTCTCCTCAATATTATTTTCTAACTTAGAACTCCTACTGCTGAAAGGAGGGGTTTTTTAAAAAATAATGAGAACAATTCTGATATCCTCATGTGCTTTTTGTTTGTTTTTCATTAGGTTGTTATTACCTTTTTTCCTGCTTTCTTGGGGTTAAATATTTCCTTTGAAATATTTCCTTTAGATTGAAGTCATATAGAGAGGCACTTAAGTACCTATTAGTATATCACTTGTTTATTATTCGCTCTTCCCTTGATAGGGGTGGTATGGTCAGCCTTACATGACTGATGATATTAGAAAATTAAAATGAATGACTATAGCTCATTCCTCTCACCCTTTCTTTTTCTCTAGGATGTCTCTGCTGTCTGACTCTTTGCAACCCCATGGACTATAGTCCAGGAAATTCTCCAGGCTGAATACTGGAGTGGGTAGCCTTCCCCTTCTCCAGGTGATCTTCCCAACCCAGGGGTCGAACCCAGGTCTCTCACATTGCAGGTGGCTTCTTTACCACTTGAGCCACAAGGGAAGACCAAGAATACCAGAATGGGTATCCTATCCCTTCTCCAGTGGATCTTTCGAACCCAGGAATTAAACCAGGTCTCCTGCATTACAGGCGGATTCTTTACCAACTGAGTTATCAGGGAAGGCTTACATGACTGGTGATATTAGAAAATAAAAATGAATGACTATAGCTTATCTCCTTTCACGCTTTCCTTTTCTCTAGGATGTCTCAGCTGCAGTGAGTAGCAGTTCTGACTGTCCTCTTGTATGCTGTAAATTTAACTGTAAGTCCCCGCTCATATGTGAGTGACTTCATAAGATTGTGGTGTACTGGGGTGCAATGTAAGGATGTTCTTGTGGCTAAGCACCAAGGTAAACTACTCCATAAACAGGAAAGGTCACATATTTATTTAATCATGCCTTACTTCTATCTTTATCTTGAATGGTTCAGGATTAAGACAGGGGAAATACGAGTGTAAGTTATTATCACTCTTCCTTGCAAAAAAATTCTGTAAAGTCCTTATCATAACCAAATTTAACCAAAAACCTGTTGTAAATTACAGGATTTTTGAACACACTCTCTCTCTCCTGTATATTATTGATAGCTTCTCAAGAGTTATTATCCAAGATAAATACATAACAATTCCTTTTATAGTTTTCATCATGTAACCAAATAAATCACCTTTGAGACTGACTGTATAAACATACCTAGAGTTAATGTTTCTAGTCTAATTATCAACACTAAAATGTTGTCAGAATCATAGCAAAAATAATAAAATTGGCAAAGCATTACTCCTTACAAAATCTTTTAAGAATAGTTTCATTTGCTTAATTGTACAGGCTCAAAGACCTAATGATGTACACCAAGAAAAACATTTAAAATGCCATTAGTAAATCAGATATTAAAAAACACTCAACATGACTTTAGCTAAAAATATTTTCATCATTAATGTTAACTCCTATGAGATGGATTTCATCTAGATAAAATCTGCCTCCAAATTATTTGCAAATTGCAAGATTCTTTGGGGGAAAATGGATATATAAACTCTGGTTAAAGAGCCCTTGTGATTTTTTAAAATCATTTCAATCTTTTAAAAGTTCCAAATTTAAACAAGTTACCCACAACTAATTTGGTAATTTATTTTTAATATTAGGTTCAATTGAGCTTATGTAAATCCACCTCTACCCTAAATACATATAAATACTGAGTATTAAATGAAAAAAAAATGAATAGCACGATTCAAAATAATAGAATAATTCTGTTACTGGATTGAGGTTGGGCTGTTCCCTCCTCTAAAGAAAATATTTGAGGTGCAGGTGTCAGCAAGAAGGAAAGGCCCTTTATTCAGAAAAGTTGGCAGTCTCAGGAGAAGGTGGAGTCATGTCCAGAGACCAACTCTGAAGATGTTCAGCCATGAAAATGTTTAAAGGGAAAAGGGGGAAGTAATCTTAGTAATCACTGAGGCAAAATCTGAGGTTCTTTGTCAATTCCATTTTACTTAGGCTGCTGACTTCTCCTGATCTTACGCCATCCTGCCCACATTGAGTTGTGCTGTGCTTAGTCGCTCAGTCTGCTTCTTTACAAGCCGATGGACAGTAACCTGCCAGACTCCTCTGTCTATGGAGATTCTCTAGGCAAGAATAGCAGAGTGGGTTGCCATGCCCTCCTTGAGAGGATCTTCCCAACCCAGGGATGGAACCCAGACCTCCTGCATTGCTTGTGGGTTCTTTACTTTCTGAGCAACAACAGAAGCCCAAGAATAGGAGTGGGTCGCCTATCCCTTCTCCAGGCAAGCTTCACAACCTAGGAATTGAACTGGGGTCTCCTGCATTGCAGGCAGATTCTTGCCCACATTGCCCATCTGCAAATTTACTAAGGGGAAAGCTGGAGGTAGAGAGAGGGTCAGTTACTGTTTAACTACTGGATTCTCCATTCTTACTCCTTCTAATCAAGGGAAATGAATCAACAGGTTAGGCAGGACACTGTTCATTCAGTGAAGCAAAAATCAGGGTTAGATTGAATGTTCCCTAGTGATCTCAGTTTTACGATTAAAGTTTCAGGGGAACAAAAATAGACAAACAAAAATGGGACAAAAGATCTGCTTACAGTTCCAAGTTATGAGAAAACATTTAAAAGCAGCATGTTAATAAAAATTGAAAGCATTCATTATCGACAACTGGAGACTTGGGTTCAAACACTGACTTATATACATTAGCTGAGTTATTGGGGAATATAATTTCATCTCTTTAGGTTTCTTTTTATTTTAGAAATACATTGATTTAACTGCTAAAATCCTCTGTAGTGAATATTTTCTTTGAGAAAGCACATTTGATTTAAAATCTAAATATATTTAGAAAAAAATGGAGTACAGAAGTCATAAAATTTATTTACACACACACACACACAAAATCAATTAGAGGGGAATTCCCTGGCATTCCAGTGGTTAAGACTCTGTACTTTCATTGGTGAGGGACCAGGATGAATGCCTGTAAGGGAACTAAGATCCCACAATCGTTTCTAGATGTGTATAAGAGACAGCTATTAATATATCCATTATAAGCATTTTTAAATAAATGAATAAAAACATTTTAGAATGATAACATGGATTTGTGAATGAATTAGAAAAATAATAAGGCATCACTGAGACAAAAAATGAACAAATACTTCCTGAGCACTCTAAAAACACATTTTTGTCTACATTGTTTTACCAGCTCCAATGAGGACCTAGAAATTCATTTCATAGAGCTTTTATAACATTGTTTTCTTGTTGGGAGTTTTTATGTCCTAGAATTATTTGGAAATAAGTTTTATATTCTCTATTTAATGTAAATGGCTCCAACATTTCATACAATTTTTTTCTAAAACATCTTTTGAGCCATGAAATAAAAATCTCACCATAAAATGAGAGATAATATTATAAATTGATAGAAAACACCATCTAAAGATAAATGACCCAGTCTTTTATCCCATAGATTATACCCTGAAGTTAAGTAAGACAATTCAATTCCATTCTATTATCTCTGCATTGCTGTGGAGACAGAAGAAACAGGTGTTAACGCTGGTCACTGCTAAAGGAGGCTCCATCATTCTTTAGTCACAAAATGTGTTCATCTCCACAGGGTAGAAAACAAGGTACTAAAGATAGATCACCATCCTCACACTATTAAAAAAAAAATGCCCATTTTTCCATTGATATGATACAGTCAATTGGACAGGTGAAAGTCCCCTTTTAAATATTTTTATTTTGAGCCAAAGAGAAAAATGTATCAAGAGGACAACTCTTCTAGGGTGAAAATACAGTTGCTATTGTAATGAAAACTAAACTGTAATTATATATATATATTTTTTACACAGATGGATCATGAAAAAGCAAAATGGACAACTCAAAATATGATCATTTTCCAATAAGCATATTTTCTGATGCTTAAACTAAGAATGCAATCCTGTAATGTGCTTTTCACATTTATTTGGTTTTCACTGAAGATCAGATAGCCAGTATCTTGCATCAGGTTTGTTGTCCTAATAAAAAGTACATGATTTATCAAGGCTTTTTAAAATTTAGATTTTAAAATTTAGATCTGCTTACCATGCATCTATTAAAAATATAATTTTTGTGTATAAAAAACTGCATAAATAAAGAGGCACATCCATCCAGGGTAAAATATCAATAGCATTATGATACTTATGCTAAGCACATTATTTATATAAAATCTTATATATAGTTATAGTTATTTAATAATGATCAGAAAAAACTAAAGATTTATTTGTACATGCAAATGGATAACCTGTGATAAGCTTAGTAAAATACTACTTTACAATCAAAGGAACAAAATATTTATTCAGACAAGAATATGGATGCACCTTAAATATGTTTTAAGTGAAATAAGTCAGATGCCAAGGCTCCATATTTATATGGTCTTCAGAAGAAGATAAACCTATAGGATTGAAAACAGATCAGTGCCTGCCATGTGTTTCTAGAGGTAGTTTGCCTCCAAAGACAAGATACAAGATAATTTACATATTGTGTATGGCTGCTTTGGAGCTGCAAAGAAAGAGTTGAATCGTTCATGGAGACTGTATGACCCACTGGAAAATAAAATGTTACCTTTATTCCCAACTAAATAATGAGATGCATTAGAAGGTATAGTTCAGATACCCTTTTCATAGAATATCAAAATATAATTGTCTACTTGAGATACATTCGGCAATATGCATGTTATCACATGTTCTCCATATAAATATATTTCCATTAAACTATTTTTAACATCAAAGTTCAAAAGTAAGCACAGAATACCTGCTTTTCATCATAGAACTTGGCTTTACTCTGACAATTTGAGGCAAATCCATATTTTTTCTAAAGTACATTGTCACAGATTTTCATCTAAATGTTTATTTGACCAGATCATATGACAATAACACAGTTCTAGCTACAGTCCAGAGATGATTATGAATGAGATTTAAATAATAACAATCAAACAAGAAGCCAAGTTCATGTAACAACGTTTGTTGTTGCCGTTAAGTTGTTCAGTTGTGTAAAACCCTTTGCGACTCCATGGACTTCCCTGTCTTTCATTATCTTCTGGAGTTTTCTCATTCATGTCCATTGAATCAGTGATGCCATCCAACCATCTCATCCTCTGTCATCCACTTCTCCTGTCTTTACTCTTTCCAGTCATCAGAGTCTTTTCCAATGAGTCAGCTCTTCACATTAGGTGGCCAAGGTACTGGAGCTTCAGCTTCATCATCAGTCTTTCCAATGAATATTCAGGGTTGGTTTCCTTTAGGACTGACTGGTTTGCTCTCCTAGGGACTCTAAAGAGTCTTAGTCAACACTACAGTTCAAAAGCATCTGTTCTTCAGTGCTCAGCCTTCTTTACATTCCAACTCTTACATCAGTACAAGACTACTGAAGAAACCACAGCTTTGACTATACAGACCTTTTTAATACTTTGTCTAGCGTTGTCATAGGTTTTCTTCCAAGGAACAAACATCTTTTAATTTCGTGTCTACACTCACCATCTACGGTGATTTTGAAAATAGTCTGTTACTGTCTCTAGTTTCCCTCATCTGTTTGCCATGAAGTGATAGATCTGGTTTGTCATTCCAGTTCCAGCAAAATGGTTGCCTTAGGAGGCCTTACAAATAGCTGTGAAAAGAAGAGAAGTGAAAAGCAAAGGAGAAAAAGAAAGATATACCCATCTGAATGCAGAGTTCCAAAGAATAGCAAGGAGAGATAAGAAAGCCTTCCTCAGTGATCAATGCAAAGAAATAGAGGAAAACAATAGAATGGGAAAGACTAGAGCTCTCTTAAAGAAAAATTAGAGATACCAGGGGAATATTTCATGCAAAGATGGGCACAATAAAGAGCAGAAATGGTATGGACACATCAGAAGTAGAAGACATTAAGAAGAGGTGGCAAGAACAGACAGAACCATGCAAAAAATATCTTCATGACCCAGATAATCATGCTGGTGTGATCACTCACCTAGAGCTAGACATCCTGGAATGTGAAGTCAAGCGGGCCTTAGGAAGCATCACTATGAACAAAGCTAGAGGAGGTGATGGAATTCCAGTTAAGCTATTTTAAACTCTGAAAGATGATGCTGTGAAAGGGCTTCACTCAATATGCTAGCAAATTTGGAAAACTCACAGTGGCCACAGGACTGGAAAAAGTGAATATTCGTTCAAATCTCAAAGAAAGGCAATATCAAAGAATGCTCAAACTACCACACAATTGCACTCATCTCACACATTAGCAGAGTAATGCTCAAAATTCTTCAAGTCAGTCTTCAACAGTAAGTGAACCATGAACTTCCAGATGTTCAAGCTGGTTTTAGAAAAGGCAGAGTAAATAGAGATCAAAATGTCAACATTTGTTGGATCATCGAAAAAGCAAGAGAGTTCCAGAAAACATCTACTTCTGCTTTAATGACTATGCCAAACCATTTGACTGTGTGAATAACAGCAAATTGTGGAAAATTCTTCAAGAGATGGGAATACCAGACCATTTTACCTGCTTCCTGAGAAATCTGTATGCAGGTCAAGAAGCAACAGCTAGAACCGGACATGGAACAACAGATTGGTTCCAAATCAGGAAAGGTGTATGTCAAGGCTGCTTATAGTCACCCTGCTTATTTAACTTACATGCAGGGTACATCATGAGAAATGCTGGGCTGGATAAAACACAAACTCAAATCAAGATTGCTGGGAGAAATATCAATAGCTTCAGATATGCAAATGACACCACCCTTATGGCAAAAACTGAAGAAGAACTAAAGAACCTCTTGATGAAAGTAAAAGAGGAGTGTAGAAAGTTGGCTTAAAACTCAACCTCCAGAAAACTAAGATCATGGTGCCTGGTCCCATCACTTCATTGCAAATAGATGGGGAAACAATGACATACTTTATTTTGGGGGGCTCCAAAATCACTGCAGATGGTGACTGCAGCCATGAAATTAAAAGGCACTTACTCCTTGGAAGGAATGTTATGACCAACCGAGACAGCACTTTAAGAAGCAGAGACGTTACCTTGCCAACAAAGGCCCATCTAGGCAAAGCTATGGTTTTTCCAGTGGTCGTGTATGGATGTGAGAATTGGACTATAAAGGAAGCTTAGTGATGAAGAATTGATGCTTTTGAACTGTGGTGTTGGAGAAGACTCTTGAGAGTCATTTGGACTGAAAGAACATACAACCAGTTCATCCTAAAGGAGATCAGTCCTGAATATCCTTTGGAAGGCCTGATGCTAAAGCTAAAACTCCAATTATTTGGCCACCTGATGTGAAGAACTGACTAATTTGAAAAGACCCTGATGCTGGGAAAGATTGAAGGCAGGAGGAGAAGGGGATGACAGAGGATGAGATGGTTGGATGGCATCACCAACTCAATGGACATGAGTTTGAGTAAATTCCAGGAGTCGGTGATGGACAGGGAGGCCTGGCATTCTGCAGTTCATGGGGTCATGAAGAATTGGACACGGCTGATCAACTGTACTGAACTGAACTTATAGAACTGGATGCCCTGATCTTTGCTTTATGAATGTTGAGTTTTAAGCCAGTTTTTACTCTCCTCTTTCACCTTCATCAAGAGGTTCTTTAATTTCTCTTCACTTTCTGGCATTAGGACAGTGTCATCTGCACATCTGAGGTTATTGCTATTTCTCTGGGCAAACTTTATACCAACTGGAGCTTACATGTGAAAAGGTATGTACATGTGCCATGGAAAGCCACACAAAGATGTATACCTGAGACCATTGAGAGGTATTCAACCTTGAGTTTAAGTGCAAAAATTTGTATACCTTTAATAAAACCAAAGTAAATTTGAAATACAGTTTGAGAATCATGGATTAATAAAGGTATTGATAAAGGTATGGATTAATAATTCTTGATTTTTCAAACCTCCTCAAGAGATTTCCTGGGTGAAACATGAAGCAGACCTCCATAATCAGAGGGCAGGGAGTGACCACAGAAAGTTACAGGCCACTCCATACTGGTGGGTGACAGTTTTAATAAGCAAGGGGAATTCCATATTAGGCTTGTCTTGCACAGCCAAGGAATGAGTAGATTTCCACACCCACCAGAGAGAATGTTGGTGTTTTTTATAGAGATACTGGTTCAGTCACAGGTGCCCAGTCAGACAGAAATATCAAATTTCTTTTTCAGATCTCTCTTCAGAGCACTTCTGAGAGTGAAAAAGGCAGGCAGAAGGCACAGTCTAACCAAGGGGGAAGATGAGAAGCTTCCAATTGCCACGATCCAGCTGGAGGGTCAAACTTATGGTCAGGTCATCTTGGTGACTTTCCCCAATAATAAAATAGCATTCTAGAAGCATAAAGGTATGCTTAGGTATAGTTATATACATAGCTATAGTCATAGCCATATATGTAACAATATGCATGTAAATTATAGACAGAATTTATGTTTTCCAACTTCAGCTATAGTTGAAAAGCATAAATTATATAATTTCTTAATAAAATCACAAAATGAGGTATAATCATACCATAATACAGTATGTGTATACCTGCTGCTGCTGCTGCTAAGTCACTTCAGTCATGTCTGACTGTGTGATACCAGAGATGGCAGCCCACCAGGCTCCCTCATCCCTGGGATTCTCCAGGCAAGAACACTGGAGTGGGTTGACATTTCCTTCTCCAATATGTGTATACCTAGTCAATCATAAATGGTTTTGCATGTGTGTCTGTGAGTGTGTGTGCTCACTCAATCGTGTCTATTTGCAACCACGTGGACTGTAGCCCACCAGCTCCTTCGTCCATGGAATTATCCATGCAAGAAGATTGAAAGTGAAAGTGAAGTCGCTCAGTCGTGTCCGACTCTTTGCGACCCCATGGACTGTAGCCTATCAGACTCCTCAGTCCATGGGATTTTCCAGGCAAGAGTGCTGGAGTGGATTGCCATTTCCTGCTCCAGGGGATCTTCCCGACCCAGGAATCGAACCTGGGTCTCCCACATTGCAGGCAGACGCTTTACCGTCTGAACCACCAGGGAAGTGAGTTGCTATTCCCTTCTCCAGGGGATCTTCCTGACTCAGGGATCGAATCCATGTCTCTTAAGTCTCCTGAACTGACAGGTGGATTCTTTACCACTGAGCCATCTGGGAAGGATAATTCTTCATTAATTAGTTCAGTCGCTCAGTTGGGTCTGACTTTGTGACCCCATCGACTGCAGCACACCAGGACTCCCTGTCCATCAACAATTCTCAGAGCTTATTCAAACTCATGTCTATTGAGTGGTGATGCCATCCAACCATCTCCTCTGTCATCCCCTTCTCCTCCCACCTTTAATCTTTCCCAGCATCAGGGTCTTTTCAAATTAGTCAGTTCTTCACATCAGGTGGCCAAAAAGTATTGGAGTTTCAGCTTCAGTATCCAGTGAATACACCTTCCAGTGAATATTCAGGGCTGATTTCCTTTAGGGTGGACTGGTTGGATCTTCTTTCTGTCCAAAGGACTCTCAAGAGTCTTCTCCAACATAGTTGAAAAAATCAGTTCTTCAGTACTCAGCCTTCCATATGGTCCAATTCTCATATCCATACGTGACTACTGGAAAAACTATAGCTTTGA
The DNA here is from genome assembly GCA_006410675.1 of Oreotragus oreotragus. Taxonomy (NCBI): domain Eukaryota; kingdom Metazoa; phylum Chordata; class Mammalia; order Artiodactyla; family Bovidae; genus Oreotragus; species Oreotragus oreotragus. Next base: position 140,984 of record SJYX01024234.1, on the reverse strand, counting down.
CTAGATGGACCTTTTTCAGTAAAGTGATGTCTCCCCTTTTTAATATGCTGTCTAGGTTGGTTATAACTTTTCTTCCAAGGAGCAAGCATCTTTTAATTTCATGGNCAACATAGTTGAAAAAATCAGTTCTTCAGTACTCAGCCTTCCATATGGTCCAATTCTCATATCCATACGTGACTACTGGAAAAACTATAGCTTTGACTAGATGGACCTTTTTCAGTAAAGTGATGTCTCCCCTTTTTAATATGCTGTCTAGGTTGGTTATAACTTTTCTTCCAAGGAGCAAGCATCTTTTAATTTCATGGCTGCAGTCACTAGATGGACCTTTGTTGGCAAAGTAATGTCTCTGATTTTTAATATGTTGTCTAGGTTGGTCATAGCTTTCTTCTAAGGAGCAACCATCTTTTAATTACTCATAAATACTTGCCTTCCTACATCTTCTTTGTACAGAGTAAAACATATGTAATGGAACTTTTCCAAAATTTATCCCAAGTAGTGGTAAAGTTCCACATACAATACATTAATCTCATTTCATTTTCCATAGTTTTTAATATGCTATCTTGACAACATTTTGCTAATATCTTAAAAATTTTTTGTCATTTCCTAATTATGTGAAAATATAAATGAATAAACATAGAAATAATAGTCTGTAAAGGAATGCATGTTGACAGTGGGTATATTTAAGTTATAGTACATTTTCATATCATGTGCTCTTAATTTCTCTTTATGTTATATTTTTGAATCTTATAATTGGACTGCTTTAAAATTATATTATTTTAAAGCAGGAAAAAATAAGGAATAGGGATATTCTCAATATTTTGTAAACAATGTTGTGTATTTCAATGGCCCATGACTATACTCAGCCATTTATATACTCTATTACTAACTTTTAAAGCAACTTCTGGGAATGAAATTGCCATGTAGCTAAATTATATGATTTTGATCATCAATTCTAAAAAATAAAGTTTCATTGTTTTGGTTTTAGTTTCTTGATAAATCCAACTTCAAAGCAGTACACTGTGATGTTAGAATTCCTTCCAAAATTTCAGCCATGTATTGGGAAAACACTAACACTTGGAAGTTATAGAGCATGTTAACGATTCAACTGGGCAGATGGAGGTCACTTGGGACAGGTGGTAATAGCATACTGTATATACTTAATATCTTTCAAAACATAGATGCTCTTTTACAACTTACACCACATTGAGTTCAGCAAATCCCTTTATCTCTGCTTTCATTGCCACTTGAAGACATTACATGTGATGCAAGTGTTATAGTCCATTAATGTGCTTCTCTTCAGAAATATCTGTATGAAGAAGCTCAAATATTCACAGAATGAAAATGCCTTCAGCATCTCAAGAACAATGCCTATCACCAAATAAAAAGGTACTTTTAAAGGTAGGTGAGAGTTGAATACTATCTACTTTCTCCAGATGATATTTCTTTCTGTAAGGTAATCTTTTATGAAAGCACCAGTGTCTTAAAGGTTTGTATTTCACTTTCTAAAATGAATAGCTATTGACATCTAATTAGTATACTTGAATTTAAAGTAGTAAATGCCCTCTCATGAGCAGATCAAGTGATTTAGCTATGGAAAATAGTAGGAGTTGAAATTTTTATTCACTTTGCTAAGTATTGACAAGAACATACATCAGATGAGATGTGTATGTGAATTTTGAAACGTACAGTTAAAAGTATGTGTGTATATTATAAGATTTATAAACCTGTTTTTCTATCCTTTATCTAGATTTTACTTAGCACATATGAACTTTGCATGCATATCAAGGCACTTCAGTCGTGTTTGGCTTTTTGCGACCCTATGGACTGTGGCTCACAAGGCTTCTCTGTCCATGGGATTTTCCAGGCAAGAATACTGGAGTGGATCACCATGCCTTCCTCCAGGGGATCTTCTTGACCTAGGGATCGAGCCTGCATCTCTTTTGCCTTCTGCATTGTCAGGTGAATTCTTTACCACTAACACCATCTGGGAAGCCAAGCTACCTTTAACGTTTTGTAAATAATATGTTATATACAAATGTATATATGTATACACGCACACATACTGATATAAATATATTAAATTGTACAATACTTTCAAAATTAATGAAAATAACTTTATAATGTTATTTGGACTGATAATAATAGTAAACTTATAGTCAACATTATATGTTTGTGAAAAACTGTAGGGATTTGGGGGCTTCCCAGGTGGCACTAGTGGTAAAGAATCCATGTACCAATGCAGGAGACTTCAGAGATGGCAGTTTGATCCCTGGATCAGGAAGATTCCTTGGAGGCGTGCATCGGCAACTCACTGCAGTATTCCTGCCTGGAGAATCCCATGGACAGAGGAGCTGACTAGTGGGCTACAGTTCATAAGGCTACAAAGAGATAGGACTGAAGCAGCATAACACACACACACACACACAGAGGGGTTTTTAAGTGTCTGACAATTTTGTTTACATTATTATAAGTGTTTGACTTTTACTGTTTTCTAATGGAGAATTTTGCATTAGATATTATGGATCCATTTTGTTCCAGCTCTTGTATAGGCCAAAAACTAGGCACTTATATATATCTCCAAAAAAGTACATTCACTGAATTTAGCATGGGTTCCAATCTAATGCCAAACTGCACAATTCTAAAATGTTGCAGATGGTGACATTTTTAAAACCTATTTCCAGGCATGTGTGTCATTTCTTTCAATATTCTCTTTGTCTTCTGAACAAACTATCCTGTATGGTTAGTTTCTTCTAACATACCAGCAAAGGTCTGTCTAGTCACAAATATGGTTTTTCCAGTAGTCATATATGGATGTGAGAGTTGGACTGTAATTAGCATGGGTTCCAATCTAATGCCAAACTGCACAATTCTAAAATGTTGCAGATGGTGACATTTTTAAAACCTATTTCCAGGCATGTGTGTCATTTCTTTCAATATTCTCTTTGTCTTCTGAACAAACTATCCTGTATGGTTAGTTTCTTCTAACATACCAGCAAAGGTCTGTCTAGTCACAAATATGGTTTTTCCAGTAGTCATATATGGATGTGAGAGTTGGACTGTAATGAAAGCAGAGCACTGAAGAATTGATGCTTTTGAACTGTGGTGTTGGAGAAGACTCTTGAGAGTCCCTTGGATAGCGAGGAGATCCAACCAGTACATCCTAAAAGAAATCAGTCCTGAATATTCATTGGAAGGAGTGATGCAGAAGCTGAAACTCCAATACTTTGGCCACCTGATGTAAAGAACTAACTCACTGGAAAAGACCCTGATGCTGGGAAAGATTGAAGGTGGGAGAAGGGGATGACAGAGGATGAGATGGTTGGATGGCAGCAGCGATGTGATGGACATGAGTTTGAATAAACTCCAGGAGATGGTGATGGACAGGGAAGCGCGGCATGCTGCTATCCATGGGATTGCAAAGACTTGGACATGACTGAGCAACTGAACTGAAATATCCCTAATTTCACAATGTCAAGGTTAATGGCTGGTTTCACAGATGTGTGAATAGTGTAGTTCTATAGGCCACAAACAGTCACATACTTGAGGTTAAATATGTTGTGATCACTGTCTTTAATTTTTGTTCATTTTATCCTTTTTGTTTGTTTGTTTTTTGTGTGTGTATTTTATTTTATTATTTTGTTTTACTTTGCAATACTGTATTGGTTTTGCCATACATTGATGTGAATCCATCACGGGTGTACATGAGTTCTCTGAATTTACATGACCTAACTGATGTTCACTGAGATGGGAAAGCAGATTGCAGAATGTTGTAGCAACCTTTGCTTTCTTCCTATCTTGGTGGTGTGTGGAGGACCTAGGTCAGGTTGTTGCAACACACTGCATCAACCCGATATAATTCTCCCAATATATTCCTCCTGGCATCTTCAACAAAAAGTAATTAGCCATGAATGTAAAGTTTCATTTTGAGATTTTTTAATCTGTTTATTTACATGTGTATATATGTTCCAGTATCAAAATATTTTTATTACTGTAAATTTGCAGTAATAACTGAAATCTAGAAGAATGAGATCAACAACTGCATTTTTTATTTTTAATTTTTCCAAGATTATTTTGGTAATTGTTGGGGGCTTGATTGTGCCCTCCAAAAAAGATGGGTTGAAACTGAAATCCATATATCACAGGTAAAAATAGAGATAGAGCTTTGTGGACATAATCAAGTTAAAAGGTCATTTTCTAGGGTGAGCTGTAGTCCAATAAAACAATTATCATTATAAGAAGAGAAAATGAAGTCACAGGGAGAATTTTATGTGAAGACACAGACTCACAGACATAGAGGGAAGATAGTTATTTTAAAATGGAGGCAAAATAAGGAGTTATGTTAATTTAAGCCAAGGATCACCTGGTGGTACCAGAAAATGAAAGAGAAGGGAAGGATCATCATCTAAAGGTTTCTCAGGAAGTCATTTGCTATTTGTTTTCTATGTGCCTATTTATTTATTTGCTCACTTATTTTTCTGTTCATCCATCATGATTCTTTTGGGCTAAACAAATTATTTTTATAGAAAGTTTATTATTTTTGTTTCTTATATTTTTAATTTCTTATAGATTACCCTAGGGTTTTAATTAACATCTTAATATAAAAAATTTAGTTCAAATTTGAAAAACCATAACTTTAGTATACAAGAAAAGTAAAGTAAAACATTTCACTCCAGTAGAGATCCTTTCCCTCCTCCTTCCTTTTTGCTAAATTATCAGGAAAACTACAATTTTTTAGACAGTAAATCCATCAACAAGATTTGCCATTTAATTTTTAGTGACTTTCTTGAACAAATTCACAAAAATTTATATTTTTGACATTTGGGACCAATGAGGTTTATGCTTAACTTGGTTGACTGAACAGAAGTTTCCTCAAATGCCTTGAACCCAACATTTTCATATGTGCTTTCTGTATTTATTGGGTCATGTGCTACTACTCTAGTTTGTAAATGTTTCTTAGCCTTTCTGTTCAGAAAGAGTCTAAAACCCAACCATACAATTTTACAGTGTTTTTTCTGACCATATATGTGCCTGAAAAGAAAGAAAGTGAAGTCACTCAGTCATGTCTGACTCTATGCAACCCCACGGACTGTAGCCTACCAGGCTCCTCTGTCCATGGGATTTTCCAGGCAAGAATACTGGAGNTTTCTGTTCAGAAAGAGTCTAAAACCCAACCATACAATTTTACAGTGTTTTTTCTGACCATATATGTGCCTGAAAAGAAAGAAAGTGAAGTCACTCAGTCATGTCTGACTCTATGCGACCCCACGGACTGTAGCCTACCAGGCTCCTCTGTCCATGGGATTTTCCAGGCAAGAATACTGGAGTGGGTTCCTATTTCCTTCTCCAAGAGATCCTCCCGACCCAGGGATTGAACCTGGGTCTCCCACATTGTAGGCAGACACTTTTACCATCTAAGCCACCAGGGAAGTCCATATATGTGCCTAGCCTACCCCATTTCCATTATGTCAGAGTTTTTCATGTCCCTCATACCTCTCACTCAGTACATTTTTATTTTAAATTTTATCTCTAGCCACATATTTGGAAATCAACAACTCTCTCTCCCTTTGTGATGTTATATAACTGTTTCTCATTGTTTTCAACTACTGACTTGGGAATAGGACTTTTTCCACTGAAAAGCTCTTAGTGAAGTCAAATGAAGACAAACCTTGTGAATGAGGCTATTCCAAACAACTGTCTCACAGGTCAAATATTGACAATCCTTGGGGATGAGAGTTTAGCGGAACTCAAAACCTGTTCTATTTTCTCCAATGGCTGCTGTCCTTGCTCACACAGCTACTCTGATTTTGAGGCTGCTGTTTTCATGGTTATTGTGCAGCTGAGTAGCAGGATGTGTGTGTGCTAAGTCGCTTCAGTCGTATCTGACTCTTTGCAACCCTATGGACTGTAGGCTCCCAGACTCTTCTGTCCATGGGATTCTCCAGGCAAGAATACTCGAGTGGGTTGCTGTGCCATCCTCCAAGGGATCTTCCTGACCCAGGGATCTAACCTTTGTCTACTGTGTCTCCTGCACTGCAGACAAATTCTTTACCTACTGAACCATCAGGGAAGCCTAACCAGGCTAGTACAGCAAAGCAAAAGTTGTTTGAGTAAGGCCTAGCCACAGACAATTTTACATTCCCCTGGATCCCCCTAAGCTCTTTAATTAATTCTTACAATGTTTCACAGTTTTTAACTTTGCATTTGGAATGCAAAGTATTTTTTAGATGAGAAATACTTTAGTAAAGTAAGGGGAGAAGTAAATTTGAGAATTTAAAATTAAATCTGTAAATTCAGGTAAAACTTTACAAAAAAGAAATAAAAGTCCATTATGAGAAGGGAAAAAAGCATTTAGAGGAGGAAAAAATAATCTTCCTTTGTCTCAACCTTCCCCCAAGAATAATTACATCAATGAAGTGAAGTGAAGTGAAGTGAAAGTCATTCAGTTATGCCTGACTCTTTGCTACCGCATGAACTATACAGGCCATGGAATTCTCCAGAATACTGGAGTGGGTAGCCTTTCCCTTCTCAAGGGGATCTTCCCAACCCAGGGATCAAACCCTGATATCCTGCATTACAAGCAGATTCTTTACAAATTGAGCCACAAGGGAAGTCCAATTATATTAATAAATGTTTTCAAAATTATTGTAAGGATGAGATCAAGTAGGACTAAGTTTGGGGGACTATCCCTTTGCTTATCGTCACTTGAGAACATAATTTGCAAATATATGAGACAGAAGAATCATTGAGGAACTAATTAGGACTTTGCAATCACTGAGGACCTTGTAAATTATCATCTTCCATGAACCCTAAGATGAATCCTCCAGATGGAACATATTGATATATCGAATGAGCCACAAACATTTAAGTGATATTTAACTTCATGGGAGTGTGAAAAGCCTGGTTATGCATCACAGAAAACATGTTTTGTCCACTTTTTCTACCTCAGTTATGAGATTTTTCTTCATACAGATATGCTTCACCTGTATTTTTCCATTTATGAATTGGGATGGAACCAAAGGGATTTCATAAATGATTATAGCTAGTATGTATGCAAGAGAAGCTTTGGGAAAATTATAGATATATTTGTACTTTTGATATAGTTTTTTAGTATTTCTATCTCTTTCATCAGAAAAATGGATATCTGAGTCCAATATGTTTATAAACTCATTGAATATCTAATCATTTAATTTAAAATATAATAGTTGATGGTAGTAATGAAATATATAAATAGCATGTAGAAGAAATATAACTGCTGGAAATGTTAATTTTTATTTTTGGATAGTAAAATTTCTTTACTTTTCCTCAAAGTTACAAAGAGATATAAAATATACCTGAAAGTAGAGATAAAGCNTGAATATCTAATCATTTAATTTAAAATATAATAGTTGATGGTAGTAATGAAATATATAAATAGCATGTAGAAGAAATATAACTGCTGGAAATGTTAATTTTTATTTTTGGATAGTAAAATTTCTTTACTTTTCCTCAAAGTTACAAAGAGATATAAAATATACCTGAAAGTAGAGATAAAGCACAATAAAGTATTTGAAATTTAATTCTAATTCAGTTAGGGAAAGTCAAATTAACTCTGTGTCTGGGTTTTTTATTTACTTGTATTTTATTTTGGGACAATGATGTCTGACCTTTCTATCTCATTAGGTTTTAGTAAGGATACATGAGAATATGTTTTGGATACACTTTATAACCCATGGAACCTCATAGCTATAAATAATATAGTTATATTATGATCTGACAATATAGCTATATTCATGATCTGACAAAATAAAGCACACAATCAATCTGAAAACAAATATTTCACCCTGAAAGTTAACTCAGAGAATACTGAGATCTGAGTTTCATGTAATAGCTACTAAGTAACATAATCAATATTACCATCAAATTTAGTTCTTAAATTGACACAGATATACTGTTAAAAAAATGAATGACTCACATACAGGGTTATTGTTACCACCTTTCTAAATTCCATATATATATGTGTTAGTATACTGTATTGGTGTTTTTCTTTCTAGCTTACTCACTTTGTATAATAGGCTCCAGTTTCACCCACCTCATGAGAGCTGATTCAAATGTATTCTTTTTAATGGCTGAGTAATACTCCATTGTGTATATGTACCACAGCTTTCTTATCCATTCATCTGCTGATGGACATCTAGGTTGCTTCCATGTCCTGGCTATTATAAACAGTGCTGCGATGAACATTGGGGTGCATGTGTCTCTTTCAATTCTGGTTTCCTTTGTGTCTGTGTCCAGCAGTGGGATTGCTGGGTCATAAGGCAGTTGAGATGACCCAGAAGGATGGTACGGGGAAGGAAGAGGGACGGGGGTTCAGGATGGGGAACATGTGTTTACCTGTGGTGGATTCATGATGATGTATGGCAAAACCAATACAACATTGTAAAGTAATTAACCTCCAATTAAAATAAATACATTCATTTTTTAAAATAAAATGAATGACTCTTGTATAGCCTCAGTAATGGCTAGAGAGAAGTTAAACTGAAATCTAGTGAAGACGTTTCTTTTGGAAAATGAGATTATTTGTGCAAGTGCTTTTCTTTCAGATGATCTAATACAGAGATTTAATACTTGAGGATACTCAGAGACTAGAGAGCTGAGCTAGTCATTCTCAAATATGCAAATTATCAAACTTTTGGCAGCTGCTCAAGTACAGTCAAAAATTAGGCTTATCTAGCACCCAAGTATCATCTCACATCCTTGTAAATTTCTGCCTCTGTGATTCAAATCCCTACTGATATGCTGGCAGCAATAGTTAACCCGTCAGATTTTTTTTCACTCGTGTTTACTGGTCAGAATATATATACTTGGAAAATGTTTCAGTGCTATTTAGAGGATATCTCATTTAGTCTTTTGATTCTGAGATCTACACAAATAGTTTCCTAAAAGCAAAAAATAGCTTCTTTATTAATAATCTGAGACAAAAATTCTTATACCTATGACAATCTGGTAAACAACAAATTATCCATGACACCCTCAAAAGGAACAATTTGAGTAAATGGATTATGACAGAAGCAATATTGTTTACAAAATAATGAGATGATAAAATAATGATTAGCTGATATGTTCTAGTCTGGTTATTCTGTGGTTGAAGTTGTCTCCTCATTTGAATTACCTATTGTAGATAAGAATATCAATTATAACTTCTTAAAGTCAATGTATAAAATATTTATATGACAGCAATAAAAAAATCAGCTCAACAAGTAAAAATATATCTGATATTCTCCTTGGAATGTCTTATTGTTGTATTAATAATTAGCTAATGTGTCTCAAACAATTTTAAAATGGTCAAGTACATAGTTATATAAAACATCAAAATATTAATAGTAGTATAAATGCAGAAGTAGTCTTGATAAAATGATTAAATTTATTTATTGAAATATTTTAAGAACATGAAACAATTTCAAAAGTCTTATATACACTGATAACATATGAATAAATGATAAAGATTCTCTCAGATAAAGCATAATGAAATTTTAAAATCTGCTAGTTATCTCTGTGAAGTGAAGTGAAGTGAAGTGAAGTCGCTCAGTCATGTCCAACCCTTTGCGACCCCATGGACTGTAGCCTACCAGGCTCCTCCCTCCATGGGATTCTCCAGGCAAGAGTACTGGAGTGGGTTGCCATTTCCTTCTCCAGGGGATCTTCCTGACCCAGGAATCGAACCCGGGTCTCCAACATTCCAGGCAGATGCTTTAACCTCTGAGCCACCAGGGTATTAGGGTTTATTTTATTTTTCTTCATATATTTCTCCTTTTTTGTCTCAGATTTTCCAGTCAACAGGTTAGTTTTTAAAATCAGTAAAATTACATGAATTTCAGACCATTAAAGATACATGTTGCACTTCCCAGGTGATATAGTGGTAAAGAATCTGCCTGCAATACAGGAGATTTGGGCTTGATCCCTGGAAGATCACATTTCACGTATTGCTGAAGGCTGGCTTGGAGAATTTTGAGCATTACTTTACTAGCGTGTAAGATGGGTGCAATTGTAGTTTGAGCATTCTTTGGCATTACTTTCCTTTGAGATTGGAATGAAAACTGACCTCTTCCAGTCCTGTGGCCACTGCTGAGTTTTCCAAATTTGCTGGCATATTGAGGGCAACACTTTCACAGCATCATCTTCCAAAACTTGAAATAGCTCAACTGGAATTCCATCACTTCCTTTAACTTTGTTCATAGTGATGCTTCCTAAGGCCCACTTGACTTCACATTCCAGGATGTCTGGCTCTAGTGATGTCTGGTGAGTGATCACATCTTCGTGATTTTCTGGATCATGAAGATCCTTTTTGTACAATTGTTCTGTGTATTCTTGCCACCTCTTAATATCTTCTGCTTCTGTTAGGTCCCTACCATTTCTGTCCTTTATTGAACCCATTTTTGCATGAAATGTTCCCTTGGTATCTCTAATTTTCTTGAACAGATATCTAGTCTTTCCCATTCTGTTGTTTTCCTCTATTTCTTTGTATTGATCACTGAGGAAGGATTTCTTGTCTCTCCTTGCTATTCTTTAGAACCCTGCATTCAAATGGATATATCTTTCCTTTTCTCCTTCGCTTTTCATTTCTCTTCTTTTCACAGCTATTTGTAAGGCCTCCTCAGACAGTCATATTGCTTTGTTGAATTTCTTTTTCTTAGGGATGGTCTTGATTTATGTCTCCTGTACAATATCAGGAATCTCTGTCCATAGTTCATCAGGCACTCTGTCTATCAGATCTAGTCCCTTAAATCTATTACTCACTTCCACTGTATAGTCATAAGGGATTTGATTTAGGTCATATCTGAATGGTCTAGTGGTTTTCTCCACTTTCTTCAATTTCAGTCTGAGTTTGGCAATAAGGAGATCATGATCTGAGCCACAGTCAGCTCCCGGTCTTGGTTTTGCTGACTGTATAGAGCTTCTCTGTCTTTGGCTGCAAAGAATATAATCAATCTGATTTTGGTGTTGACCATCTGGTGAAGTTTATGTGTCAAATCTTCTCTTGTGTTGTTGGAAGAGGGTGTTTGCTATGATCAGTGTATTCTCTTGGCAGAACTCTATTAGCCTTTGCCCTGCTTCATTCTGTACTCCAAGGCCAAATTTGCCTGTTACTCCAGGTGTTTCTTGACTTCCTACTTTTCATTCCAGTCCCCTATAATGCAAAGGACATCTTTTTTTTTTTGGTGTTAGTTCTAGAAAGAAGGTCTTGTAGGTCTTCATAGAACTGTTCAACTTCAGCTTCTTCAGCATTACTGCTTGGGCCATAGACTTGGATTACAGTGATATTGGTTTGCCTTGGAAATGAACAGAGATCAGTCTTTTTGAGATTGCATACAAATACTGCATTTTGAACTCTTTTGTTGACTATGATGACTATTCCCTTTCTTCTTATGGATTCCTGCCCACAGTAGTAGATATAATTGTCATCTGAGTTAAATTCACCCATTACAGTCCATCTCAGTTCACTGATTCCACGAATGTTGATGTCCACTCTTGCCATCTCCTGTTTGAACACTTCCAATTTGCCTTGATTCATGGACCTAACATTCCAGGTTCCTATGCAATATTGCTCTTTACAGCATCTAACCTTGCTTCTATCACCAGTCCCATCCACAACTGTGTGTTGTTTTTGATTTGGCTGCATCCCTTCATTCTTTCTGGAGTTTTTTCTCTACTGATCACCAGTAGCATATTGGGCACCTACCAACCTGGAGAGTTCATCTTTCAGTGTCCTATCTTTTTGCCTTGTCATGCTGTTCATGGGGTTCGTTCATGGGGTTCTCAAGGCAAAATACTAAAATGGTTTATCATTCCCTTCTCCAGTATCAGAGAGATGCAAATCAAAATCACAAGGAGGCATCATCTCATACTTGTTAGAACTCTTACCATAAAAAAGACAAAAGGTTAAAAATGCTGAAGAGTGGGTACAGTGGTGGTGCGAACATGAACCAGTATAGCCACATGCAGACTAGTATGGAGGTTTGTCAAGAAATTAAATTAGAACTACCATTTGACCCAATCATCCCACTTCTTGTTTATATCCAAAAGAAATAAAGCCATTATATGACAGACATATCTGCATTTCTAAGTTATCTGAAGCATGAATTCAAAATAACGAAGGTATGGAAACACACTGAGTGTCCACCAATGGATGAATGGTTCAAGAAAATGTGGTGTATATATACAATTAAATATTGTTCAGCCTTAAGAAGAAAGAAATCCTGTCCTTTATGACTGCATGAATGAACCTGCAGGGCATTAGTCAGTGAAATAAGTCAGAGGAAAAGACAAATTCTGCATGGTATCACATGCTACGTGTGTGGGACCTAAATATTTGTTTTGAACTCCTTGAAATGGAGTAGAAAAGTGATTGTCAAAGGATTTCTGGGGGGAAGAATGGAAATTGGGAGAGTAGAATGAATACAGATTTTAAGTTATAAGATCAATAAGGTCTGAATCTCATGTATTACATGGTGACTATAGTTGATTACTTTGTATTGTACAATTGAAATGTACTCAATGTAGAACCTCAGTATTCTCACCAATACAAAACAAAAAACAAACAAACAAACAAAAAACAAATAAACTGAACCAGCCTAACAAGAGTTAAATGTGTGAGTTGGTGGATGCATTAAAAAAATAAAAATCTTCCTTGGTTTTCTGTGATACCTTCATGAATGCTTGACCCTGGTCACTGTTTCCAAGATGCTAGTTCTTTTCTTTATGCCCTTCTCTTTCCATTTCTTCGTCATCCAGTAAATAAGAAGACAATAGAACAGTAGAACTTAGATTATCACTCTTGATAGTCTTAAATAAGAAGTTCTAAAACTTTTTAAATATAAAATTGAAGTTGCTGCTTTAAGATACAGCAAACTTAGAAACATTTGCCACTTGTAAACATGACCTATATGAATCATTAATGGCATGGGGGTTCTCCTGCTAAGAAAATAAATGATCTGCTTTGTGCAGAGTGGTAAGCCATGACTTTTGGTCATAGGCAAGGTGAGAGAATCAGGCATCAAATAAGGTCACTTGAAAATAGGAGAGGGCTTAGGATTTCCAGGAGGAAGATTTATTTTGCTTTATTTTTCAATCATTTCTTAAGGTCAATATAGCACTACCAGCATCTGCAAACATTAATAAGAATGGCTTACAGTGCAAAACATTATTTGAGGAAATTTAGTATGTGAAGGTCAAAGAAGAACATTTTTCATTTATTATTGGTTTCACCCAAACTAACTATACAGCACCCTAAAACTTTACTGAAAATGGCCAAATTCATATGAGGTTAGTGATATCAAGATAAATATATATACACAAAATCTTTTGGAAAACTTTCTTGGCAAATAGTAAAGTCAGCACAACCGGCCTCTTTCCAAGATTTTGCTACCTTTGGTATCACCAAAGATTTTACTAGTATCCATTCTACTGGTACAAAAACCTTTTACTTATATCTCAAAAATCGATATAGAATTCATTCTTGAAAATATTTTACTAGTAATATTTTAAAGATATTTATAATGGAAACTGATTTTCTACCTTTATTTACCATTTTAAAATAGAGGTTTCCTTGTATTTTTATGANAGTATCCATTCTACTGGTACAAAAACCTTTTACTTATATCTCAAAAATCGATATAGAATTCATTCTTGAAAATATTTTACTAGTAATATTTTAAAGATATTTATAATGGAAACTGATTTTCTACCTTTATTTACCATTTTAAAATAGAGGTTTCCTTGTATTTTTATGAATATATTGATAAAATGCTTTAAAATTCTTAATCCTTGGGTGAAATCTTTTGCTATTTCTTGCTATCCCTTGAACATGGTACTTCCTATAAATGCATCTGAAAATATTTCTTATAAATTCAGGTTTTTACTATTTTGTTCATGTGTATTCTATGAAACACAAACTTGATGATTAATTTATACATGCCTATGTTTATATATTTATTAAAAAGTTTCTCATCTCTGACTTTTAAATCAATAGACTTTCATCTTTCTTTTCTACACATTTACATTTTCTCTAGTTTTGGCATTTTGATTTTAGAAACTCATTGAGTTCTTGACCCAATTTGCTGAGATTAGGGTTTTGAGTTCTCAATTTTATTTCATATAATTGGGTGACTTCTGCTTTTTCTTAAAAGTAACATGATTTTAAATTTCTGAATATATATTATTTTAAGGAGGAAATGTCAGTTTTCTGTAGATAACTGTCACTATATCTGTTTGCATGAAAGCAGACATCAGATATCCACAGCATAGGATGAAAACCTAGAAACTGGACAAGGAGAGACTGAGGAATGCACAAACTTAAAGGAATATCTTTGGAACAAATAAGTGAGGAGAGAAAAAACATATTTTTAAAAGGCAATGCAAATGTAATAGCAGTATGCAGAATTATTTTGTATCAACTAGTAAAGATTAAATTTCTCAGATGATACAAATGAAAATGAAGGTATACAAATCAACAGATTATGTTGAAATATGTAGTCAATACTGTGAAATAAAGAGAACAAATATTTTGGTCTCCTGAAACTCTTACATTCTTGTTTCTTAGGCCACTCTAAATATAAACAGAATCAATAGTGAAATAGACATATGCACATTAGTAAAGCACTCTTGAAAAGATAATACAAGATAGTAGAACCACCACAGAAAATTGTTTTCCAACAGGTCACAATGGACCCCTTTCTGTATTAAAATTGTTAATTCTGAATGTTAGATAAAGGTTTTATACTACACTGCTCTTGCAGCTTTCTATATTATTTCTAAGTAAAAAACAAAGTTATGTACTTAGTACATAACGTAATTGTAAGGTTAAAATAAAAGTAACTGATAATTACCATTGTAGAGAAGAGTTGACTTTATTTCTACATATAATATGACACTTAATCTCGCCTTTACCACAGGATGATAGGCAAGGAAGGGTCAATTACTTGAGATCAGTGGATACTCAGTTCAGTTCAGTTCAGTTCAGTTGCTAAGTCATGTCTGACTCTTTGCGACCGCATGAACTGCAGTACGCCAGGCCTCCCTGTCCATCACCAACTCCCGGAGTTCATCCAAACCCATGTGCATTGAGTCAGTGAGGCCATCTGACCATCTTATCTTCTGTTGTCCCCTTCTCCTCCTGCCCTCAATCTTTCCTAGCATCAGGGTCTTTTCAAATGAGTCAGCTCTTCACATCAGGAGGCCAAAGTATTGGAGTTTCAGCTTCAACATCAGTCTTACCAATGAACACCCAGGACAGATCTCTTAGGATGGATTGGTTAGATCTCCTTGGATCTTCTTGCCGTCCAAGGGACTCTCAAGAGTCTTCTCCAACACCACAGTTCAAAAGCATTAATTCTTCAGTGCTTAGCTTTATTTATAGTCCAACTCTCACATCCATTAATGACCACTAGAAAAACCATATTCTTGACTAGACAGACCTTTGTTGACAAAATGATGTCTCTGCTTTTTAATATGCTGTCTAGGTTGGTCAAAACTTTCCTTCCAAGAAGTAAACATCTTTTAATTTCATGGTTGCAATCACCATCTGCAGTGATTTTGAAGCCCCAAAAATAAAGTCAGCCACTGTTTCCCCATCTATTTGTCATGAAGTAATGGGACTGGATGTCATGATCTTAGTTTTCTGAATGTTGAACTTTCTGAATGTAAAGCATAGTGATTCAGTAGTTTTACGGTGTATACTACATTAAAAGTTATTATAAGGTAACAGCTAGAATTCCCTGTGTTATACAATATATCCTTGTTGCTTATCTATTTTATACAAAATAGACTGCATGTCTTCATACCCTTAAGACCCCGCTTCCCCATTGTCTCTCTCCACTAGTAACCATCAGTTTGTTTTCTCTATCTGTGAATCTGTTTCTGTTTGGCTATATGCCTTCATGTGTACTTTTTAGATTCCACATGCAGGTGACATCACATAGTATTCATCTTTCTCTGACATTTCACTAAGCATATTGCTCTCTAGGTCCATTACCTTTCTGCAAATGTCCATACTACCCAGATCAATCTACAGATTTAATGCAATCCTTGTGAAAATATCCATGTCATTTTCCATAGAACTAAAACAAATATGATTGCATCTGAACATTTGCTGGAGCTCTGTATCATAGACTGAATATTTGTGTTCCCCCAAATCCATATGTTGAAACCCACATCACAGGAGTGGTTGTATCTGAACATGGGGCCTCAATATTGTTGCTGTTATTGTTCAGTCACTAAGTCGTATCTGACCCTTTGTGACCCCATGGACTGCAGCATGCCAAGCTCCTCTGTCTGCCACTATCTCTTGGAGTTTGCTCAAGTTTGTGTCCGTTGAGTTGGTGATGGTGTATAACCATCTTAACCTCTGCCTTCCCCTTCTCCTCCTGCCTTCAATTTTCCCAGCATTAAGATATTTTCCAATGAGTTCCTTCTTTACATCAGGTGGCCTTGAAGTAATTAAATTTCACTGAAGACACAAAAGTGGGGCACTGAAAGAGTAGGATCAGTGTGCTTATAAGAAGAGATACCAGTGAGCTCGCTCTCTCTCCAAATATAATACAGAGGAAAGGCTATATGGGCTCATAGCAGGAAGGAGGTTATCTACAAGTTAGGAAGAGAGCTTTCATCAGAAATAGAATGAGTACACTTTTTATACTTCTA
This sequence comes from Oreotragus oreotragus, assembly GCA_006410675.1. Classification (NCBI taxonomy): domain Eukaryota; kingdom Metazoa; phylum Chordata; class Mammalia; order Artiodactyla; family Bovidae; genus Oreotragus; species Oreotragus oreotragus. Next base: position 124,310 of record SJYX01024234.1, on the reverse strand, counting down.
ATTTTCAGAACTCTGAGAAAATTAAAGTATGTTGTTTAAGCCACTTAATTTTACTATTTTATGATGGCATCCCAAGCAAACTAGTAAACTGTGGAAGACAAAACAAGGACATTTCATATATGCAGTGCTACACTGTACCTTGTAAGCTACCCAAATCTATATACTTTATGCAGGAAAAAGCTAGAACCGTATACTCATCTTATGTGGCTTCTACTATGAAATGATGTCCCTGTCACCCTGTATAACATTTGCTGGTGTTTAACACACAATAACATTGAGAGAGGCAGTCAGGTAAAATGCTCATTGTGGTCGTTACCTGTGGTCTGTCTTTACTTTCATGTCAGGACATTACAAACATGAAAATGAAAAAAATCTCCCCCTTGAAAAAATGTTCACTATGTGATCTTATGTAGACAATAATGTGAAAAAGAAGTAACATGCTTTCAAAAATTATATTTTAGTTGATTCTTAAAATTGAGTTTTTTATTTTGTTACACTGAATTTTGGTATATCATTAAATGTATCTAATAAAACATATCCAATGCATAAAAAATAAGTACATGATTAATATTAAAATGTAAATGACCTCCTAAAAAACAAAGGTAAAAGAAAATATACAAATAAAATATTGATGAGTACATAATTCCTAAAATGCAAATGGAAAATGAACATATAAAAACATTTCAAAACTTATTAAAATTAATAAAAAGTAATCTAAAAATATAATTTATTCATCCATTGCTTCAACAAAAGATAAATGATGCATAATGCCGACGGAGGCATGACAAATAGACATTCATTTGCTGCTGCTAAGTCACTTCAGTTGTGCCCGATTCTGTGTGACCCCATAGACAGCAGCCTACCAGGCTCCCTGATCCCTGGGATTCTCCAGGCAAGAATACTGGAGTGGGTTGCCATTTCCTNGGCATGACAAATAGACATTCATTTGCTGCTGCTAAGTCACTTCAGTTGTGCCCGATTCTGTGTGACCCCATAGACAGCAGCCTACCAGGCTCCCTGATCCCTGGGATTCTCCAGGCAAGAATACTGGAGTGGGTTGCCATTTCCTTCTCCAGGACATTCATTTATTTATGGTAAAAATATAAGCTAAAACATTATTGGAAAGCAATCAAGTAGTGGTTATATGACTTACAATGTGTTTATAATTGACCAAGACTTTTATTTCTAGAAACATATTTTTGAAATAATTGAAAGTTTTAAAAAGTATAATGTAAAATGATTAACTTTACATTCATTGAAAACTGGATGACTTAAATGCTTATGAAGGGAATAGTAGTAGCTATAGTTCCATCGCTTTAATAATAGCAGTTTTTATAGCTTTCTATAAAATGGAAAAATAGACACTACAGAGTTTAAAGTGTATTTATTTATATATATATACATTCTAGAAAGATCATGAAGATATATTTTCAGTAAAAACCACAAAATTAGATGCATTGTATGATATCATTTATATGGTTACCTATCTGTGTGTTTATAACCCAAATGAATGCATTCAAAAGACATATAAAATTAATTTTATATTTAATGGGAAATTTAGAAAGGAGTTTCTTCACTAAAATTTGGTCTTCTAGTATTTTTAAAATTAACTAAGTTAAAATCCTGGAAGATGATGCTGTGAAAGTGCTGCACTCAATATGCCAGCAAATTTGGAAAACTCATCACTGGAGTGGGTTGCCATTTCCTTCTCCAATGTATGAAAGTGAAAAGTGAAAGTGAATTCGCTCAGTCGTGTCCAACTATTAGCAACCCCAGGGACTGCAGCCTACAAGGCTCCTCCATCCATGGGATTTCCCAGGCAAGAGTACTGGAGTAGGGTGCCATTGACAATGAGTATGCTAGTTTACATAAATATGTGCATGGCTTTCCACCACAGAGGTTTTCAATGAAACCTTAAAATAAGACACAGCTCAGGTGTTGACTGTAGGGTTAACTCAGGATGCGTGGCCACGTGGGGACAGCGGCCAGCCTCTGGCCTCTAGGATCATACCCCTGGGTGCATCTTCCAGGGCTCACAGAACAGACAGACACACCCTTCTTAGCACAGCCTCATCTAGATGCTGGAAGGCACTTACGTGGCTCTGCTTGGTGTTTTCTGACTCAATGAGGAAAGTCGCAGGTAAGCAGCTCCCATTAGCAGCTGTCATAGTTAATTAATCTTCAATTATTGGGCGAAACCAATGAAAGATGGCCTCCACCAGGAGGCTTGTGTGCAGTGTGTATCAGCTTGCTCCTCTCTGTGACCCATGCACACCATAAACCAAGTGCTCGTGCCCAGAACAGATCATTAAACTGTCCACAAAGGCAGGAGAGTAGTAGCAGGGTTCATGCGTGTGTGGATCGGGAAGCGGGGGGGATCCATGGGGCCCGTGAGAAGGTCCCACCTTAAGCACCCAACCACCCTGCCGGACAGCGCCAGGCAGGGGCTGAGGCTCTGGAGGTGGACCCCATGCAGACAGTCAGCCTAAGGCCCCCGTGAGCTTGTGGACACAGGAGGAGTGTCAAGGCCACTGTGATTACCACCCAACCAGCCCCCCAAACTCCACTACAAATCCTGACCTTTCCCCCAGTCGCTGGTCCCCCCTTTCCGAGGAACCTGGGTGTCTAGCCCCTCTTTGTCCCTCCACACCCTAGGGCACTGCGTTTCCTCATGAAATGCCAGGATTGCAAGCCACCCACTGGGAGGTAACCTCCAAACCCTCAGACTCCCAGCTCCCTAGAGGGGCATACAGGGGCCTCGGGGGAGCATGGACCACCTCTCCATCCATTCATGCTGGGGCAGGCGTCCTGGTCTGAAGCTCAGGGAGGGTGGGGATGAGAGACCTGCAGCTGCTATAACAAGTCACCCCTGACTTAGTGGCTTAAGCAGCTTCCCTCACTGTCCACTCTGCGGGTCACAGATCATGGGAGCAGCCTTGGGGTGGAGAACAGTGTTGGCCCCCGCACCAGAATTTCAGTGGAAGAGGCGAACCAGCATGTCAAGGGTGGTGGTGGAAGGAGATTTTGTTTTTCTATGAAATTATTCCTGTAATTTTATGAAGTGATAGCCATGCCCTCCTCCAGGGGACCTTCCTGACTCAAGGATCAAAGCCGGGTCTCCTGCATTACAGAGTCTTTACTCTCTGAGCCACCAGGGAAGCGAAAGCGATTGCAGAGTGCATCGTCACATCATTACAGAGTCCTGGCCGTGCCGAGTGCATCGTCACATCATTACAGAGTCCTGGCCGTGCCGAGTGCATCGTCACATCATTACAGAGTCCTGGCCGTGCCGAGCCCAGGTGTGGGCCAGCGTCCACACACAGCTAGGGTTTTCTTGCACTGTTTCCCAGGAAACTATGGCACTGGGGAAACTCCTAGTGATATTTTCAAACAACCATGTTTCATCCAATGCTGAGTCTGTGGTCGAAGCTGGATGAAGATGTGGATGAAAATGGTCGGTAGACACCTGGCAGTCAGACTTGTGGCTGCAGAGCCATTCCCCACCCGCCCTGGACCCTGAGTGTCATGCGCCAGCAGGAGGGAGGCTGCTGAAGCCACCAGCCGACCTTAAGACCAGGGGATGTCCTGGGTCATCCTCAGAGCCGCGGTCACAGGATGTCCTCCTGGGTCATCCTCAGAGCCACAGTCACAGGATGTCCTCCTGGGTCATCCTCAGAGCCGCGGTCACAGGATGTCCTCCTGGGTCATCCTCAGAGCCNAACCATGTTTCATCCAATGCTGAGTCTGTGGTCGAAGCTGGATGAAGATGTGGATGAAAATGGTCGGTAGACACCTGGCAGTCAGACTTGTGGCTGCAGAGCCATTCCCCACCCGCCCTGGACCCTGAGTGTCATGCGCCAGCAGGAGGGAGGCTGCTGAAGCCACCAGCCGACCTTAAGACCAGGGGATGTCCTGGGTCATCCTCAGAGCCGCGGTCACAGGATGTCCTCCTGGGTCATCCTCAGAGCCGCGGTCACAGGATGTCCTCCTGGGTCATCCTCAGAGCCTTGGTCACCGCAGGAGCTGACTGAGTCCTCAGGCAGTGAGTGGTGGGAGGTGCCAGCCTACGTTTTTCCTTCTGGATGTGTGGGGGTGTTGGAGTACGGGGTGTGGGAGGGGCACCGGCCTGAGGGAGGCCTGAGCTGAGCTTGATCCCAGGCTGAAGAAGAGGGACCAGTGGATGTCAGAGGAGACGCTTCTGGAAAGAGAACTAAAGGTGGGTGTCCAGGACCCAGAAGGAAGCCGAGGAGGCCAGTGAGGAAAAGACCATACGGGCAGAGGGGCTGGGAAAGTCACAAACCCTGGGGGCTCCACGAGAAAGCTCAGGGGTCCAGCCACACTGCCGGCCGCGGGTCCCCGGGACAACGACCCGCAGCAGCCACCACACTTTCCCAGCCTCTCCATCTCTGAAGGGGCTGGAGCCCATCCATCCCTCCCGCCCCTGCCCTGGGGCAACAGATAATTTGTTGAATAATGTGCTTTGACTTTATATTCATGAGCCCTGGGGTTTCGTGCCTTTGATCAAAACACTCAGGGATATTTCAGGTGGATTGGTTTCAACAGAAGCGTCACACCCGCCCAGTGAGCCAGGGTGCCCATCTGCTCTGGTGAGGACCTGCCATCTGCAGCCCTGGAGCCCCTCTCAGCTCGTGATTGCTGGACGTGGACCTGCAGGTGCCGGGCATGCGGCTCTGCCCCGGGAGCTGGCCCACCTGTCCGCCCAGGGAGGGTGGCCTTTAGGGGTAATTGAGTGTGACACGCCCTGCATCCACTCGGGTACAGACGGGCAGTGGAGACTGAATGGGCTCCCAGTCATCTGTCAGGGACACAACCAGAGCCCGTTCCTGAATCACAAATTCAAAAGAACCATAATAACAGCTTGAACGTGGCTAAACCCACACACGGGAACTCAAGCTCTGTAGCATGTATTTTTGTTGTTGTGATGAGATACACAGAGCGTAAAACCTAGCATCAAGATACCTGGTGCATTCACGGGGTGGTGTAAACATAGCTGGACCTGATGTCACTGCAAAGGGAACCCTATCCACACTGGCCGTCACTCCCCAACCCCCGCTGACCCCCCATGAAGCTCCCAAGGTGCCTTCTGTCCTTGGAGCTGATGTGTCCTGGACGTTTCACGCACGTGGACTCACACAACACATGTTCACTGTGACTCTGCACAGAGCTTGGTGCTCTCTGGATTCAGCCGTGTTCCAGCCTGTGTCTGGGCTTTCTTCCTGGTTAAGTCTGAATAGTGTCCCATCAAGTTCAAAGGCTTGTTCACGAGAGCACACAACAGCGTTAGCCATGACAGTCAAATGGTGGAAACCGCCCAGGTGTCCATCAGCAGGTGGTGGGTCAGTAAAATGGGTGAGAGCAGGGCAGGGTCACAGCAGGGCTGAGGTCAGAGCAGGGCTGAGATCAGAGCAGGGCTGAGGTCAGAGCAGGGCAGGGTCAGAGCAGGGCAGGGTCAGAGAAGGGCTGAGGGTGATCGGGTGTCTGTCTCCTGGGTGCCCAGGGAAGTCCATGGGCCAAGGGAGTGGCAGGAACACCAGGGCAGGAGCAGGACTGGCATCGAACCCACGATGGGTGGGGGAGTGGCTACAGCTGCCCCCGCGGGGAGCCCCGCTTCCAGAAAGGAGAGAGGGAGGGCCCCTGCCCCTCGCTCCAGCTCCAGAATGGCTGCGGGGAGATGACGGACCCCGGGGATCACACTGGCGGGGGCACAGTGACCTGGGGTGGCAGGCAGGCCCTGACCCCTGCCCTCGGCTGGGGGTGGGCGTGGGCGGGAGACCCTGAGCCGAGCTGGTGCCGTCTGCTCCAGGGGCCCCAAGGGAGCAGCGCCCAGGCTCACACTTCGGGCATCTGTCTCCAGCTCCTTCCCAGTGACCACACAGCCTCATAACTCAGGTCAAGTGGATGTCCACCTCCCTCCAAACTCAAGCTCATAGCTCCTTATTATTGTGCTGGGGGATGGAGCCCTTTCTTCTCTGTGGCAAGTTTATCTCAGCCTAAATTATTAAGCAGACTGTTCAATAATGCAAGCCTCACATTGTGGCTGGAGAAGCAGATGCTTTGTATCAAAGCATATTGTTTCCGGAGAGCAGCGGGCTACCCGGGTGCCTCCCTCTGATCTGACAGCACAGAATCAGCTGCTCCTCCGAACGAAGTGGCTCCTTCTCGGTTCACAAAGGAGGCTGGGCCCTGCCGCACGCCCGGAGACAGCAAGGGGCGCCTGGCCATTCATCCTAATTCACTGATGGCTTTTGCATGTGGCGAGATCCCTGAGCTAAATCCTGGCCACCAGGGTGATTTTCAGGGAAATGGGGACGCTTTCGTGCACACCTGCCCCAGGGGCACCACACACCCTGTGCGCTGGGCACACACGTGACTGGTGGGTTCACTTGACTCAGAATGAATCCACTTCTGGGGCAACTTCTCACTTGGTCCAGGGCCCTCCCAGCCACACCCTCTCTGTCCCAGCAGGAGGCTCCACCCCAGCAGGCCCTGAGAGTCGGAAGGCCCCCAAGGAGGGAGCAGAGATGGGAAACTGCTTTGTATGGAAACGAAGGGGCCACCTGATTCCGTTCTTGTTGTTCAGTCACTCCGTCGTGTCTGACTCTTTGCAGCCCCAGGGACTGCAGCACACCAGGCTTCCCTGTCCTTCACCAGAATTCACCCAAGTTTATGTCCATTGAGTCGGTGATGCCATCCAGCCATCTCATCCTCTGCCATCCCCTTCTCCTCCAGCCTTCAATCTTTCCCAGCATCAGGGTTTTTTCAAATGAGTCAGTTCTTCACATCAGGTGGCCAAAGTATTGGAGCTTCAGCTTCAGCATCAGTCCTTCCAATGAATATTCAGGGTCGATCTTCTTTAGGATGGACTGGTTTGATCTCCGTACAGTCCAAGGGACTCTCAAGAGTCTTCACAGTAATTAGGTGTAAGTCCCTCCCTAGAGCTGGACCCAAAGGCGCCTGCTCTGAGGCTCAGCCCCGCCCCGTGGCACCTGCCCTGACATCCCTGGGGTCTCTCTCTGGGGCCAGGAAGGCTCAGGGGCGCATGGAGCACTGTGCGAGAGCTCTGTGAAGTCCACCAGCGGTGCCATGAAACTCACGAGCAGAAAGACGTTCTGGATGGGTTTCTCCAGTCACATCTGAAACCCTGAAAGGACCTGGGAGACTCCGAGGCAGGTGCGGCCGTGACGCCCCACAGAGTGGAGGGGCGCCAAGAATCTCGAGGAACGACGGACAGAAAGCAGGCCTGGCGGGGACAGACTGGCCCCGGTCACCCACCTCAGGAGCCCACCTGGATGCCTTGTTCGCAAGAGGCCCTGGGCGCAGCCACCTCCATGGGTGATGCTGAGATGAGGGGAGGTCCCCACTCCACAGTCTTCATCCCCCCTGGCTGCAGTGCGGACCCTCACATTCATTGGACCCCAGTGATGGGCCTCGGGGAGCCCCACCTGGCAGCACGTGGCTCCGCACTTGGCTTCTTGAGACCACCCAGGACCCATAGGACATGATCGGAGAGGGCAGAGGGGACCCCGACCCAGCAGCCAAGCTCTCGGCCCTGTGCCAGAGGAGTTCCAACACCCACATCTGGAGACCAGGCACTCTGCTCCCCAGAGCCTCAAGGTGATGCCAGGACCTGGAGAAGTCGGTGGGGGGTGCTGGTGAGGGTGAGACTCTCCTCTGAGCGGATTCGTCCCCACCTGTCCAGAGGCGGTGCTATCACTGATCTATCCAGAGGTGATTCTGTCCCTCACCTGTCCAGAGGCGGTCCTGTCCCCACCTGTCCAGAGGCGGTGCTGTCCCTCACATGTCCAGAGGCGGTCCTGTCCCTCACCTGTCCAGAGGTGGTCCTGTCCCTCACCTGTCCAGAGGCGGTCCTGTCCCCACCTGTCCAGAGGCGGTCCTGTCCCCACCTGTCCAGAGGCGGTCCTGTCCCCACCTGTCCAGAGGCGGTCCTGTCCCCACCTGTCCAGAGGCGGTCCTGTCCCCACCTGTCCAGAGGCGGTCCTGTCCCCACCTGTCCAGAGGCGGTCCTGTCCCCACCTGTCCAGAGGCGGTCCTGTCCCCACCTGTCCAGAGGCGGTCCTGTCCCCACCTGTCCAGAGGCGGTCCTGTCCCCACCTGTCCAGAGGCGGTCCTGTCCCCACCTGTCCAGAGGCGGTCCTGTCCCCACCTGTCCAGAGGCGGTCCTGTCCCCACCTGTCCAGAGGCGGTCCTGTCCCCACCTGTCCAGAGGCGGTCCTGTCCCCACCTGTCCAGAGGCGGTCCTGTCCCCACCTGTCCAGAGGCGGTCCTGTCCCCACCTGTCCAGAGGCGGTCCTGTCCCCACCTGTCCAGAGGCGGTCCTGTCCCCACCTGTCCAGAGGCGGTCCTGTCCCCACCTGTCCAGAGGCGGTCCTGTCCCCACCTGTCCAGAGGCGGTCCTGTCCCCACCTGTCCAGAGGCGGTCCTGTCCCCACCTGTCCAGAGGCGGTCCTGTCCCCACCTGTCCAGAGGCGGTCCTGTCCCCACCTGTCCAGAGGCGGTCCTGTCCCCACCTGTCCAGAGGCGGTCCTGTCCCCACCTGTCCAGAGGCGGTCCTGTCCCCACCTGTCCAGAGGCGGTCCTGTCCCCACCTGTCCAGAGGCGGTCCTGTCCCCACCTGTCCAGAGGCGGTCCTGTCCCCACCTGTCCAGAGGCGGTCCTGTCCCCACCTGTCCAGAGGCGGTCCTGTCCCCACCTGCCCAGAGGCGGTCCTGTCCCCACCTGCCCAGAGGCGGTCCTGTCCCCACCTGTCCAGGGGCGGTCCTGTCCCCACCTGTCCAGGGGCGGTCCTGTCCCCACCTGTCCAGAGGCGGTCCTGTCCCCACCTGTCCAGAGGCGGTCCTGTCCCCACCTGTCCAGAGGCGGTCCTGTCCCCACCTGTCCAGGGGCGGTCCTGTCCCCGCCTGTCCAGAGGCGGTCCTGTCCCCGCCTGTCCAGAGGCGGTCCTGTCCCCGCCTGTCCAGAGGCGGTCCTGTCCCCGCCTGTCCAGAGGCGGTCCTGTCCCCGCCTGTCCAGAGGCGGTCCTGTCCCCGCCTGTGCAGAGGCGGTCCTGTCCCCGCCTGTCCAGAGGCGGTCCTGTCCCCGCCTGTCCAGAGGCGGTCCTGTCCCCGCCTGTCCAGAGGCGGTCCTGTCCCCGCCTGTCCAGAGGCGGTCCTGTCCCCGCCTGTCCAGAGGCGGTCCTGTCCCCGCCTGTCCAGAGGCGGTCCTGTCCCCGCCTGTCCAGAGGCGGTCCTGTCCCCGCCTGTCCAGAGGCGGTCCTGTCCCCGCCTGTCCAGAGGCGGTCCTGTCCCCGCCTGTCCAGAGGCGGTCCTGTCCCCGCCTGTCCAGAGGCGGTCCTGTCCCCGCCTGTCCAGAGGCGGTCCTGTCCCCGCCTGTCCAGAGGCGGTCCTGTCCCCGCCTGTCCAGAGGCGGTCCTGTCCCCGCCTGTCCAGAGGCGGTCCTGTCCCCGCCTGTCCAGAGGCGGTCCTGTCCCCGCCTGTCCAGAGGCGGTCCTGTCCCCGCCTGTCCAGAGGCGGTCCTGTCCCCGCCTGTCCAGAGGCGGTCCTGTCCCCGCCTGTCCAGAGGCGGTCCTGTCCCCGCCTGTCCAGAGGCGGTCCTGTCCCCGCCTGTCCAGAGGCGGTCCTGTCCCCGCCTGTCCAGAGGCGGTCCTGTCCCCGCCTGTCCAGAGGCGGTCCTGTCCCCGCCTGTCCAGAGGCGGTCCTGTCCCCGCCTGTCCAGAGGCGGTCCTGTCCCCGCCTGTCCAGAGGCGGTCCTGTCCCCGCCTGTCCAGAGGCGGTCCTGTCCCCGCCTGTCCAGAGGCGGTCCTGTCCCCGCCTGTCCAGAGGCGGTCCTGTCCCCGCCTGTCCAGAGGCGGTCCTGTCCCCGCCTGTCCAGAGGCGGTCCTGTCCCCGCCTGTCCAGAGGCGGTCCTGTCCCCGCCTGTCCAGAGGCGGTCCTGTCCCCGCCTGTCCAGAGGCGGTCCTGTCCCCGCCTGTCCAGAGGCGGTCCTGTCCCCGCCTGTCCAGAGGCGGTCCTGTCCCCGCCTGTCCAGAGGCGGTCCTGTCCCCGCCTGTCCAGAGGCGGTCCTGTCCCCGCCTGTCCAGAGGCGGTCCTGTCCCCGCCTGTCCAGAGGCGGTCCTGTCCCCGCCTGTCCAGAGGCGGTCCTGTCCCCGCCTGTCCAGAGGCGGTCCTGTCCCCGCCTGTCCAGAGGCGGTCCTGTCCCCGCCTGTCCAGAGGCGGTCCTGTCCCCGCCTGTCCAGAGGCGGTGCTGTCCCCACCTGTCCAGAGGCGGTGCTGTCCCTCAGCCGAGCCCAGCAGCTTCCTCTCCCTGGGGCCTGGTGGGGCCTCGCTCAGAAGACAGGCTCGGGGCAACTCAGTGAGTTTTTATGGGTGCATCGCTAGATCTGGGCCAGATCCGCTGCTACAGGGGACTCACCTGGGGAGCTGACAGCGGCTGGATGGGGATGGGACCTGCCCAGCTGAGGGCCCCCACCTGCCGCAGCCCGGTCCCCTCTGCCCAGGAAGGGCTAGCCCGCAGAGGGCCCGGGTGAACCTGTCTGCTGACTTCCAGTTTTCTTCTGGATCTGGATGCTCCAAGAGCTTCCCCTCAGCTTTGAAGCAGGCATGGCCAGCGTCACCAGCTGCTGTGGTGGGGTGAAGGCGGTGAGGGCACCCCTGGCAACGAGCGCTCACCCTCCTCTGCAGCAGGAGCCAAGAGATTCAGGGCTAGAAGGCCACCGGCTCTTCCCGGTGCAGGGGCCGAGCAGCCTGGCAGGTCAGTGAACCTGGGTGGGTCCACCCCACTGACCTTCTGGAGCTGTTCCTTACTACAGCTTAACACACACTGACCGGGCAAACAGAAAGACAAAACGCAAGGAAAGAGGGGAAATCCCAAGAGCTTCTCTACAACTGAGTCAGCGTCTTTGCACTAAAGACAAGCAAATGGCATGCACCGAGGGGTGTACCTGAGCAGCATTTAACCTTCGAAGGGACACCAGCAGCTGAGAGGAGTCAAAAGAAGGGGCCCCGGGCTCTGTGACACCCCAGACATTCAGGAGTCATCCAAGTGCACCTTCAGTTCAGTCTTTAGTTGACATTTCATTCACTCTTTTGCTTTTATTGACTTATTTTTAAATTATAGATCATTGTCATTCATTTTGATCCACTCAGCAAGTAACAGCATAAAGAACAATTATTATCAGCCTCCTAATAACAGAAGCTAACGTCTGTGCTACCTAGAGCTTGCCAGGTCTTGCTACAAGTGCAGTAAGTATACTAAGTAATTTAATTACCAACAACTCAACGCCCCATTTAAGAAAAACAATTCATTGCAACTTAATATATCAAGCATGTTCCGTTCCATTTTCTCAATTTGGTGAATATAAAATGAGATTTCATGTTACTCTGATTCAATAATTGTCGCGAAATTACATATATTTTCTTACAAATTCATTGTTATTGACATCAAAGGCAGTAAAAGAAGTGCAATAGGTGAAAAAAGCAGAACAGAACAGCATGCAGAGAAGGCGCCTGGCTCCGCACGTTAGCGCACTCACTTCCGGAATGCGACGCTATTTAAGTCATGCGTGAGCGCTCTCATTTCCAGAATGTGACGCTATTTAACAGTTCTTTCCAGAGAGACGGAGTTATTCCGGACTTTTACTTCCATTGGGGACCTGACTTGGAACCTCCCCCACAAAGCAGTCCCATATTCCCACATTCCCATATTCCACAGTTAGTGCCTATGAATTTTTTTACAAAATGTGCACACAATGAATGACTTTAAATCTCTTAAGTGCAAAGTGAAGTTTTCGTAATCCAAACTGTAACACGTAGAGTTCTCCCCTTCCCTGTCCCCCCTACTCCTTCCAAAGAAACAAGAGAGCCAGCAACAGCCCCAGACTCCCCGCAGAGCCCGAGAAGGTGAAGCATCAGAAGCAGGCGCGGGGCCCAGCGGCCTGGAGGTCACCCCGCAACGGGAGTTCCCGGGGCGGTGGGGGGACGGAGTGCGGCCGGTCAGGCAGGCACGGGTGGCTCAGGGCGTGACAAGAGCAGAGAGAGCCCCCAGACACACGGGAGAGACGCCTGAGGTCCCCGCGGGGGCAGAGGAGTGTCCTCGCCCTCTCGCTCTGGCTCTGGTGTTCGCTACCGTGCTGAAAGGTGAAGGATGTTCAGATTGCTGAGGGGAAAGGCACAGTAACAGCAGTGAGAGGAGGGGGTGGTGGACAGGGTCCCGCATGACACAGAGGGCACGGGGCAGAGGTGACGTGGAGAAGGGACCCAGGACCGGCAGCGCGGGAGCGCAGAGGGTGCCCACCAGGGCAGCAGATGGTGGGGAAGGGGCCGGAGACGGAGCCGCAGGCTCGGAGGCCCCTCGTGGGGAGCGGGGAGCAGGCCGACTGACGCCCCTGCTGCGGGGAGGCCCCTGCTGCCGGGAGGCCGGCGCACCAGCGTCCTGCGCCGTGTGAGTGTTTAGTTGCCCAGTCGCGCCTGATCTGCGGCCCCGTAGGAGGCCACCAGGCTCCTCTGTCCAGGGGATTTCCAGGCAAGAATACCGCAGGGGGCTATTGTTTCCTTCTCCAGAGGAGACTGAACCCGGGTCCCCTGCTTGGAGGAGGATTCCCCGCCGCTGAGCCACCTGAGAAGCCTTCACACTGGATGACGTTGTCGTTTCCTCTGCAGCTTCGGAAGAAGGCCCCGTAACACCCAGCGTGACGACACGGCCGGGGAGCGAGTCACAGCCCGCGACCTCGGGGAGGCACACCAGCGCAGGCGTGGGCGTGGGCTCCACGGGGACAGGACCCGGATGGGGCGGTGCGGAGGCCATCGGAGGGGACACTCCGGGAGTGACGGAGATGGCCCTCGAGCCAGGAGGGAGCCGGTTGCTTAAATTCTAGACAGTTATAGGAGTCTGAGTTTTCCCTTTGGGGGTGGGAGGTGACAGCTGATACTCAGGATGCAGGAAAAGACGGTGGATGAAATGAGGATGATGACATGCTTGAGTCCCGTGTGCCACCTCCAGACGCACGAGAAGAACCTGCCGTCAGACAGAGTTCCAGAGAGTGGTCCAGCCTGGACGCCGCCCCCTGACTCACCAACACCAAGACTGAAGCCAGTGAACGTGAGACCACCGGGTGTGAGGACCACCGTGCCCCCACCCTTCAGTCACACCCTCCTCCCGGAAGCATAAACCCACCGGCCTTCTTTTCAAATGATCCGGAATTCAATTACAGAAGGCAGTGCGTGCAGACCCGGTTCCTCCTCAGACTTCCCATGTCCACGTGCCTTTTCCTGAGAGCAGCAGAGAGAGAAAGGAGAGCAGAGTGGAGACTCCAGGAGCAGAGGGCTTGGCAGATGGACAGGGTCAAAGCAGTGACACACACGCTGAGGGGCAGGCAGCGGGGAGAGGGAGACAGACAAGGGCCGGCAAAGAACCATCGCACAGAATCAACCGGAGCAGAGCGCTCGCCAGCAGGAGCCTGGGATTTGACCACAGGACAAGGGAGTTGGTGTCTCCAGCGCAAACCCAGTGATGCTGTCCAGCTTCCGAGGGGTTGAAGCAAGATTGACAGGGATGGAGCAGACGTTTGGCTGAGAAAGGAGGGACCCAGCAGCTCCTGAAGCCTTCAGTTTGGTTGACCAGTTGGATGAGCAAAATTTCAGGGAACACCACTCTTGAAAAGTGTCATCCACCTTATGTCTGATCAGAGAAAAATGCCAGGTGCTGGATGGGTTCCCTGGACACCTAAAAGAAACAAAGTGGAAACGCATGTCTGATGGAAACACGTGTCTGATGACTGAATTCAATACTGTTTGGGCATCTGACTGGGTGTTACCAGGTGTGTCTCTCCCTGGTCTTCCCCTGGTCACAGGAGAGGATTCCAGCTCCAGGCTGGGTTCTTGGGGAATGACGCCAGGTCCCGGGTTCTCTTCTCTCTCCTGTGGTTAGATCACGCGTCCACCACAGCTTCAGAGAACCCAGTCTGAGCCACGTACAGGGGCGGGGCCTCCACAGGGGAAGATCCGGCCCAATTTGCCCCTGCTCTGCTTACCCATCTCAGAGTAGGAGGCCTTGAAATATTTAAAAGCATCGGTTCTATTTCCCCCCAACGTTATTAACAGGGAACAGAAAGTCATTTCACACCCTCATTGTGTCAGCTGCCAAAAGGACTCGGGGGACCTGGAGAATTTCATAGTAGGCTATTTGCAATATAACAGACTGCAAATCCTTTCAACACTTTCAGCTAAACAATCTGCTAAATAATTGAGCACATGTAATGGCAACCACTTAAAAGCCAGTCTCGAGCCTGGGGAGTAGAGACACTCCCGGCCGACACGTGTCCCCACCAAAGTACCACATGGAGTGCGAACGTGGCCCCTGACAGAGCTCTTGGCTGATTCTCTGAGACTCTGAGGAGCAGAAGGGGCTGAAAGTGGAGGGGTCAGGCTCTGGAAAGGCAGGACGGTTCTCTAAAGCACAACTTTGATCTCCTCCAAGACCAGGACCTTTGGGCTTTGAGTCCAAATTCTCAGTTACAATAGCAGAATGCAGTCTCAGGTCACAGACACAAAAGCAGAGAGATCTGGCCTAGGCCCACTCCTCTTGAGTCACCTCCACTTGGGGTGCGTGACAGATGCACCCCCAAACACAAAGTGGCTGCCATCCTCTGCACATCAATACTCCTCCTGAGTTTCCCACCTAGGGACAGGGACAGCCAGCTCTGCCATCTCCATGGTGGACCCAAATCCAGGTACCATCTCACTGCATGGAGTAAAGAGCCTCAGACTGTGTGTCCCATCACATCTCCACCGGTGTGTCACATGAATCTCCAGTTCCACGGGTACAGGGCGGAATCTGCTCTCATCCCTCTCAAATATGTCTGCTCCTCTTCTCAACCTCTGTGAAAGCTCATTGCATGTTAAGGAGTCTGTGAGTCGTCCTCAACCCCCCTCACCCCTACTCCCTCCTGCCTGGAGTCAGGCTGGGACACACCAAACCACCAGGAATGCTCGTATCCACTTCAGTTCAGTTCAGTCACTCAGTTGTGTCCGATTCTTTGTGACCCCATGAACCGCAGCACAGCAGGCCTCCCCGTCCATCACCAACTCCCGGAGTTCACTCAGACTCACGCCCATCGAGTCGGTGGTGCCATCCAACCATCTCATCCTCTGGGGTCACCTTCTCCCCCTGCCCCCAATCCCTCCCAGCATCAGAGTCTTTTCCAATGAGTCAGCTCTTCGTATCAGGTGGCCAAAGTATTGGAGTTTCAGCTTCAACATCAGTCCTTCCAATGAACACCCAGGACTGATCTCCTTTAGAATGGACTGGTTGGATCTCCTTGCAGTCCAAGGGACTCTCAAGAGTCTTCTCCAACACCACAGTTCAAAAGCATCAATTCTTCGGTGCTCAGCTTTCTTTATAGTCCAACTCTCACATTCCATATACGACTACTGGAAAAACCACAGCCTTGACTAGATGTACCTTTGCTGGCAAAGTAATGTCTCTGCTTTTTAATATGCTGTCTAGGTTGGTCATAACTTTCCTTCCAAGGAGTAAGCGTCTTTTAATGTCAAGGCTGCAATTACCATCTGCAGTGATTTTGGAGCCCACAAAAAATAAAGTCTGACACTATTTCCACTTTTCCCCCATCTATTTGCCATGAAGTGATGGGACCAGATGCCATGATCTTCGTTTTCTGAATGTTGAGCTTTAAGCCAACTTTTTCACTCTCCTCTTTCACTTTCATCAAGAAGCTCTTTAGTTCTTCTTCACTTTCTGCCATAAGGGTGGTGTCATTTGCATATCTGAGGTTATTGATATTTCTCCCGGCAATCTTGATTCCAGCTTGTGCTTCCTCCAGCCCAGCGTTNATTAAAATATGTATACTATCATGTAAGAAATGAATCACCAGTCTATGTTTGATGCAGGATGTTTGGGGCTGGTGCATGGGGATGATCTGGAGGGATGATGTGGGGTGGGACGGGAGGGTTCATGTTTGGGAATTCATGTACACCCATGATGGATTCATGTCAATGTATGTCAAAACCAATACAATACTGTAAAGTAAAATAAAGTAAAAATAAAAATTTTTTAAAAATCTAAAAAAATTTAAAAAAACAGAGAAAAAAAGAAAAATATCAGATTAGCAAGATGAAAAGTTTCACAATAACATAAACATTAAAATAAGCATAAATTAAATAACACAAATTTCAAAAGACAAATTACTGTTTTAGTCAAAATGAAATCACTAAATGGAAAGAAAATAAAAGGTTTCATAAGTAGCTTTTACGTACTTAATGCAAACATTCATTTGTGTAACAAAAGTGTAGAAATTTGATGGTATTACAACAGTAAGGTGAAAATGGGGACCAGAGAGCTCTGGAAACAAATTGAAATAGAAGATTACAACAACACAGAAATAATAAATATATTCTAAATAACACAAAACAAAGCAGATGTGGTTGAAAATAGAATCATTGAGATACTCGAGGAAAGATGTATTAAAATTGTGTGAATACAGAGGAAAAAATGCAAGATCAAAGCAATTAGATTAATCACAATAGATGTTTTAGCAGAATTACTGTCATCTGTGATTAGAAAATCCAATAGAATTCACAAAAATCATTCATCCAAAATGGATAAAATTTACCCCAAAATAAAGTTTTAAATATACCAGCAGAACAATAGAATGCACAGTGTTCCAGAAACAATAGATGCCAAAAAAAAAAAAGTGTCCCTGGAAATAATCAGCTGATGTCCTTGAAACTAAAGAACTAAGTATGTGTGGCCTGTAAAGAAGACAGAAAGTTTATGCATGATGAGGAAATTCAGAGAAGTCTCAGACTCACCCATGAAAAAGTGCAATGGCAGAATATTAGTACTGTATCTACAATAAAATCATTGTGCACAAAAGCTACAGAGTTCTGAAGAAATAAAAAGTCAAATACTCAATACCCAGATAGATTCAAATATATGGATCTTAAATATACTCAAGATCCATATACCCAAGTACTTTATCATTCAAGCATGAATATGTGACTCACTTTTTATACAAAATAAAATTTAAAAAGGAAATAAAACCATCCCTAAGTCTTTCTGGGAAAAGAAAATACATAAACAGAGAGACAAATAAACAGATCATCTTGGACAAATAAGCAATTCACGTAACAGATGAAGAAAAGAATTGTGGAAATCCAAATCAAATAAATATAAACTTAGTATCTGTGCTAATGAAACTTTAAGTGAAAATACATATATTATGTCCATTAATAATGAGGGTTTGGGGTATGAAAAAAGTGTTCAGGACTTTTTAGGATATATTATTTCACATTGAACTCCTAAACTTTCAATATATTTACAATGTTTCCTTAAATTTTGAGATACTTTAAGGAATAAGAATATCTTTAGAAGAACAAATATTTATACAAATACCATTTTAAATCTTTAATTTGCTTTCATTTTTTCTTTGAAACTCAACCAAAATAAAATTTTATATAAAACATAATTTATAGTATGTCCCCTGTTTTACATAAAATACCTCCCTTTTAACATTCTTTTTTCTTTCTTTTGCTTTCTGGTTTGACTCCTTTTCTTTCTGTTTTCTATAAGCATAGCAAATCATCAGGGATGCAATCTATTTAATTGTTAAAGTGCAATTTCTGGCTATTGTGTGCTTAAGTTTGTTCTGGGCATGTTTTCATGTTGCTTATATTTTAACAAAACAGCAATTATTAATAAAACAAAAAAGATCTAGACGAGTGCATACCAAAATTTAAATGTCTCTTTTTGGTTAAGAATATTGGATTGAATGCAGACAGAAAACAAGAAGAAAAAAACACTCCATAATATGTATACTGTGCCGTGCTGCACCGTTGTGCTCGGTCATGTCTGACTCTGCATGATCCTATGGGCTATATCCCTCTAGACTCTTCCGCCCATGGTATTCTCCAGGCTAGAATACTGGAGCACATTGCCTTTTCCTCCTCCAGGGGAATCTTCCTGACCCAGAGATTGAACCTGGGTGTCCTGCATTTCCTGAACTGGCAGGGTGATTATTTACCACTGAGCCACCTGGAAAGCCCAATATTTATACTGCTGTTGCTGCTAAGTCACTTCAGTCGTGTCCGCCTCTGTGCGACCCCATAGAATATTTATACTACTCTAACTAAATTATTACTAGCATTGAGTCTTATTTAAAAAATAGAATGTTATTAATGGCATAAAAATGTTTTTCTGCCATATATTCATGAAATTGTCTGATTGCCTACAGAGACTATCAGGAAAATGCTTTGATTATACAAAATTCAGATTTTTTTTTTGTTTTCAGTTCAGTTCAGTTCAGTCACTCAGTCGTGTCTCTTTGTGACCCCATGGACTGCAGCACTCCAGACTTCCCTGTCCATCACCAGCTCATCAAACTCATCGCATCAGTGATGCAAT
This sequence comes from Oreotragus oreotragus, assembly GCA_006410675.1. Classification (NCBI taxonomy): domain Eukaryota; kingdom Metazoa; phylum Chordata; class Mammalia; order Artiodactyla; family Bovidae; genus Oreotragus; species Oreotragus oreotragus. The sequence goes on along the minus strand of SJYX01024234.1, from coordinate 105,857 downwards.
CCAACCATCTCATCCTGTCTCATCCCTTCTTCTTCTGCCTTCAATCTTTCCAAGCATCATGGTCTTTTCCAATCAGTCTTCAGTCACTCAGTCGTGTCTCTTTGTGACCCCATGGACTGCAGCACTCCAGACTTCCCTGTCCATCACCAGCTCATCAAACTCATCGCATCAGTGATGCAATCCAACCATCTCATCCTGTCTCATCCCTTCTTCTTCTGCCTTCAATCTTTCCAAGCATCATGGTCTTTTCCAATCAGTCAGTTCTTCCACATCAGGTGGCCAAAGTATTGGAGTTTCAGCTTCAGCATCAGTCTTTCCAATGAATATTCAGGACTGATTTCCTTTATAATGGACTAGTTTAATTTCCTTGAAGTCCAAGGGACACTCAAGAGTCTTCTTCGACACCACAGTTCAAAAGCATCATTTCTTTGTCACTCAGCTTTCTTTATAGTCCAACTCTCACATCCATTCATGACTACTGGCAAAACCTTAGCTTTGACTAGATGTATTTTTGATGGCAAAGTGATGTCTCTGCTTTTTAAAATGCTGACTAGTTCGGTCATAGCTTTTCTTCCAAAAGAAAGCACCTTTTAATTTCATGGCTATAGTCACCATCTGCAGTAATTTTGGAGCCCTAAAAAATAGTCTGCCATTGTTTCCATTATTTCTCCATCTCTTTGCCATGAAGTGATGGGACCAGATTCCATAATCTTAGTTTTTTGAATGTTGAGTTTTAAGGCAGCTTTTTCACTCTCCTCTTTCACTTTCATCAAGTGGCTCTTTAGATCGTCTTCACTTCTGCCATAAGGGTGGTATCATCTGCATATCTGAGGTTATTGACATTTCCCCCAGCAATCTTAATTCCAGTTTGTGCTTCATTTAGTCCAGCATTTATCATGATGTACTCTACATATAAGTTAAATAAGTAGGGTGAAAATATTAAGCTTTAATGTACTCCTTTTCCAATTGGGAACTTTTTTTTTTTCCAGTTCTGTTCAGTCACTCAGTCATGTCTGATTCTTTGTGACCCCATGAACTGCAGCATGCCAGAATTTCTTGTCTTTCACCAACTCTCAGAGTTTTCTCTCTCATGTCCATCAAGTCAGGGATTTTATCCAAACATCTCATTCTCTGTCATCCCATTCTCCTCCTCCTGCCTTCAGCCTTCAATCTTTCCCAGAATCATGGGATTTTCCAGTCAGTTAGTTCTTCACATCATGTGGCCAAAGTATTGGAGTTTCAGTTTCAGCGAGTATTCAGGCCTGATTTCCTTTAGGAATGACTGGTTTGATCTACTTGCAGTCCAAGGGACTCTCAAGAGTCTTCTCAAACACCACAGTTCAAAAGCATTGTTCTTTGCTGCTCACCTTGCTTTATAGTCCAACTCTAACATCCATACACAACTGCTGGAAAAATCATAGCTTAGATGGACCTTTGTTGGCAAAGTAACGTTTCTGTTGTTTAACAGATCTTTTTCTGGAACACTCTTGCTTTGTCGATGATCCAACAGATATTGGCAATTTCATATCTGGTTCTCCGCCATTTCTAAATCCAGCTTGAACATCTGGAAGGTCATGGTTTACATACTATTGAAGCTTTGCTTGGAGTTATTTTGAACATTACTTTGCTAGCATGTGAGATGAGTGCAATTGTGTGGTAATTTAAATATTCTTTGGCATTGCTTTTCTTTGGGATAGGAATGAAAATTTATCTTTTCCAGTCCTGTGATCACTGCTGAGTTTTCCAAATTTGTTGGCATATTAAGTGCAGTCCTTTCACAGCATCATCTTTCAGGATTTGAAATAGCTCAAATGGAATTCCATCATCTCCACTAGCTTTGTTCGTAACAGTATTTCCTAAGCCCCACTTGACTTCACATTCCAGGATGTCTGGCTATAGGTGGGTGATCCCATCATCATAGTTATCTAGGTCATGAAGACCTTTTTTGTATAGTTCTGTGTATTCTTGCCACTTCTTCTTAATATCTTCTGATTCTGTTAGGTCCATGCCATTTCTGTCCTTTGTTGTGCCCATCTTTGCATGAAATGTTCCCTTGGCATCTCTAATTTTCTTGAAGAGATCTCTAGTCTTTCCCATCCTGTTGTATCCATTTCTTTGCATTGATCACTGAGGAAGGCTTTCTTACCTCTCCTTGCTATTCTTTGCAACTCTGCATTCAGATGGGTGTATCTTTTCTTTTCTCCTTTGCCTTTATCTTCTCTTCTTTTCTTAGATATTCGTCAGGCCTTATCAGGCAACCATTTTCCCTTTTTGCATTTGTTTTTCTTGGTGATGGTCTTGATCAATTCCTCCTGTACAACGTCATGAACCTCCATCCATAAGTCTTCAGGGACTCTGCCTATCAGATCTCATCCCTTGAATCTATTTGTCACTTCTACTGTATTACTGTAAGGGATTTGATTTATGTCATACCTGAATGCTTTAATGGTTTTCCCCACTTCAATTTAAGTCTGAATTTGCCAATAAGAAGTTCATGATCTGAGCCACAGTCAGCTCCCAGTCTTCTTTTTACTGAATATATAGACCTTCTCCATCCTTGGCCACAAAAAATATAATCAATCTGATTTCAGTATCGACCTACTGATGATGTCTATGTGTAGAGCCTTCTCTTGTGTTGTTGGAAAAGAGTGTTTGCTATGACCAGTGAGTTCTCTTGGCAAAACTCTGTTACCTTTGCCCTGCTTCATTTTGTACTCCAAGGCCAAATTTGCCTGTTATTCCAGGTCTGTCTCAACTTCCTACTTTTGCATTGCAGTCCCCTATAATGAAAAGAAAATCTCTTTTGGGTGTTAGTTATAGATGATCTTGTAGGTCTTCACAGAACTGTTCAACTTCAAATTCTTCAGCATTACTATTTGGAGCAGTCTTGGATTACTGTAATATTGAATGGTTTGCCTTGAAACAGACAAAGATCATTCTGTCACTTTTGAGTTTGCATCCAAGTACTGCATTTCAGATTTTTTGTTGACTATGAGGGCTACTCCATTTCTTCGAAAGGATTCTTGCCTACAGTAGTAGATAAAATGTTCATCTGAGTTAAATTAACCCATTCTAGTCCATTTTATTTCACTGATTCCTAAAATGTCGATGTTCACTCTTGCCATATACTGCTTGGCCACTTCTAATGTACCTTGATTCATGGAACTAACATTCCAGGTTCTTATGTAGTACTGCTCTTACAGCATCAGACTTTACTTCCATCACCAGTCACATCTACATCTGGGCATGGTTTTCGCTTTGGCTCCATCTCTTCATTCTTCCTGGTGCTATTTCTCCAGTCTTCTCCAGTAGCATATTGAGCACCTACTGACCTTGGAAGTTCATCTTTCAGTGTCATAGCTTTTTGCCTTTTCATACTAAGAAGGAAACCATCTGATTGTATTATCCTTATGTCTTACTAGTGAACATTTGAAGAAGAATATGCATAGAGAATGAATTCATTACATTTTCATTTCTAAACTTGACAAGTTGCTGAAACTGTCAGAAGCTTTTGAAATAAAACAAAAGTTCTATTATTTTATGTTACAGCAGGATCTGTGTGTAGTCTTGCCTGGGTTCTGAACAACATGCTGCCAAAACAGTTTGCATTGACATTAATTGTATCGTATTCCAATATCATATTGGACTTCACTGGCAACCATAATTATACAGAGTTGATCTTGGGAATTATGTTGTTTGTTTTGAAAATTGTGGTTTCTATACACTTCTCAATCCAGTCTGTAATTAATATCATGTATCCTAGATTTTTATTGTTGTTGTTGAATGCCTTTCTTAAGAAAGAGAGTTCAAATAATTGCTATTTTTTTCTTCTGTATAATCATAAGGGATTTGAATTAGGTTGTATCTGAATGGTCTAGTGGTTTTCCCTACTTTCCTCAATTTCAGTCCAAATTTGGCATTAAGGAGTTCATGATCTGAACCACTTTCAGCTCCTTCTTTTGTTTCTGTTGACTGTATAGAGCTTTTCCATCTTTGGCTGCAAAGAATATAATCAATCTGATTTCAGTATTTGCAATCTGCTGATGCCCATGTATAGAGTCATCTCTTGTGTTGTTGGAAGAGGATGTTTGCTATGACCAGGGCATTCTCTTGGCAAAACTCTGTTAGCCTTTGTCCCGCTTCATTCTGTACTCCAAGGTCAAATTTGCCTGTTACTTCAGGTATCTCTTGACTTTCTATTTTTTCATTCCAGTCCCCTATGATGAAAATAATATACTTATTGGTGTTAGTTCTAGAAGATCTTGTAGGTCTTCATAGAACGGTTCAACGTCAACTTCTTCAGCATTAACTGTTGGTGCACAGACTTGGATTATTGTGATACTGAATGCTTTGCCTTGGAAATGAACAGAGATCATTCTGTCATCTTTGAAATTGCAGCCAAGTACTGCATTTCAGATTCTTTTGTTGACTATTATGGCTACTCCATTTCATCTAAGGGATTCTTGCCCACGGTAGTAGGTATAACAGTCACTCAAGTGAAATTCACCCATTCTGGTCCATTTTAGTTCTCTGATTCCTAACATGTTGATGTTCACTCTTGCCATCTCCTGTTTGATCCCTTCCAATTTGCCTTGATTCAGGGACCTAACATCCCAGAGTCCTATACAATATTGTTCTCTATAGCATCGGACTTTATTTTCACCACCAGACACATCCACAACTGAGCAGTGTCTCCACTTTGGCTCAGCCTCATCCTTCTTTCTGGAGCTATTTCTCCAGTCTTCTCCAGGAGCATATTGGACATCTACCAACCTGGTGAGTTCATCTATTAGGGTTATTCTTTTTCACTTTTTCATACAGTTCATGGAGTTCTCAAGGCAAGAATGATGAAGTGATTTGCCATTCCTTTCTCCAGTGGACCATGTTTTGTCAGAACTCTCCACCATAACCCGTCTGTCTTGAGTGGCCCTAGATGGCATGACTCATAGTTTCACTGAGTTAGACAAGGTTGTGATCCATGTGATTAGTTTGGTTAGTTTTCTGTATTGTGGTTTTCATTCTGTCTGCCCTCTAATGGATTATGATAAAAAGAATGTGGAAGTTTCCTGATGGGAAGGACTGGTTGTTGGTATAACTGGGTCTTGCTCTGTTGAGCAGGGCCATGCTCAAAAAATCTTTAATCCGGGGTGGGAGGTGGGAGGGGGGTTCATGTTTGGGAGTTCGTGTAAAAGAATAAATAAATACAAAAAAAAATCTTTAATCCAATTTTATGCTGATGAGTGGGGCTGTATTCTCTCCCTGTTGTTTGGTCTAAGGCCAAATTATGGAAGGGGTAATGGCAGCAACGGAAACTTTCTTCAAAAGGACTTTTGCCAGCAACTGTTGCTCCCAGGACTGTTGTAGTCAGTTTCCCTGACACTGCAGCAGGCCATTGTCAACCCAAAACTCTGCCAGAGAGTCCTGTATACTCACAGGCAAGTCTGGCCCAGTCTCTTGTGGGATAACTGCTCCTTTCTCCTGAGTCCTGGTGAACACAAGGATTTGTTGTTCCATCCAAGAGTCTGTTTCCCTAGGGGTTCTCAACCCTTCTGTTGAATCTCCAGGTTGAGAATTCACTTGTGGACCCTAGAACATTTGCAACAGTGTGAAAATTTCTTTGGTATAGTTGTTCTCCAGTTTGTGGGTCCTCTGCTCTGCAGCTCTATAGGGGGACTAATGGTAACCTCCTCCAAGAGGACTCATGCCACACACTGTGCCTCCCTGGTCTGCTGTCGCCAGAGCCTCTGTCCCACAGCAGGTCACTGCTAACCTGAGTCTCTGCAGGAGACATTCAAAAACTCAAAGGCAGGTCTCACTCAGTCACAGTAGGGGGCCACTACTCCTTTCTCTCAGGATTAGGTTTAATAGATAGAGTGCTTGAAGAACTATGGATAGAGGTTCGTGACATTGTACAAGAAGTGGTGATCAAAACCATCCCCAAGAAAAAGAAAGGCAAAAAGGGAAAATGGTTGTCTGAGGAGGTCTTACAAATAGCTGAGAAAATAAGGGAAGATAAAGGTGAAGGAAAAAAAGGAAAGATATACCCATCTAAAAGCAGAATTCCAAAGAATAGCAAGGAGAGGTAACAAAGTCTTCCTAAGTGAACAATGCAAAGAATTAGTGGGAAACAATAGTATGGGAAAGACTAGAGATTTCTTCAAGAAAATTAGACATGCCAAGGGAACATTTCATGCAAAGATGGGCACAGTGAAAGACAGAAACTGTATGGATCTAACAGAAGCAGAAGATATTAAGAATATCTTCTTAATATTGAAATATTAATATATTAAGATATTAAGAATAGGTAGCAAGAAGACACAGAAGATCTATACAAAAAGATGTTAATGACCCAGATAACCATGATGGTGCGATCACTCACCTAGAGCCATACATCTTGGAGTGTGCAGTCAAGTGGGACTTAGGAACAAAGCTAGTGCAGGTGATGGAATTTCAGATGAAATATTTCAAATCATAAAACAAGATGCTGTTAAAGTGTTGCACTCAATATGCCAACAAATATGTAAAACTCATTAGTGGCCACAGGACTGGAAAAGGTCAGTTTTCATTCCAATTCCAAAGAAAGGCAATGCCAAAGAATGTTCAGACTGCTGCATAATTGCACTCATTTCACATGCTAGTAAAGTAATACTCAAAATTCTCCAAACTAGGCTTCAACAGTACACAAACTGAGAAATTCCAGATGTTCAAGCTGGATTTAGAAAAGGCAGAGGAATCAGAGATGAAATTGCCAACATTTGATGGATCATAGGCAAAGCAAGAGAATTCTAGAGAAATATCTAATTCTGCTTCATTGGCTAAAACCTTTGATTTTGTGGATCACAACAAACTGGAAAATTCTTCAATGGATGGGACTACTAGACCACTTTATCTGCCTCCTGAGAAACTTGCATGCAGGTTAAGAAGGAACAGTTAGAACCGGACATGGAGCAGCAGACTGGTTTCAAATTGGGAAAGGAGTACGTCAAGGCAATATATTGTTAACTCTGCTAATTTACTCTATGCAGAGTACATCATTCGAAATGCTGGGTTGGACGAAACATGAGCAGGAATCAAGATTGACAGGAGAAATATCAATAACCTTAGATATGCAGATGACACCACCCTTATGACAGAAATCTTAGAGGAACTCTAGTGCCTCTTGATGAATGTGAAAGAGGAGAGTGAAAATGCTGGCTTAAAACTCAACATTCAAAAAATGAAGATCATGGTATCCGGTCCCATCACTTCATGGCAAATAGGTGGGAAACAATGAAAACAGTGACAGACGTCATTTTCTTGAGCTCCAAAATCACTGCAAATTGTGATTGCAGCCTTGAAATTAAAAGACTCTTGCTCCTTCAAAGAAAAGCTATGACCAATGACCAACATAGACAGCATATTAAAACACAAAGACATTACTTTGCCAACAATGGTTCATCTAGTCGAAGCTATGGTTTTTCCAGTAGTCATGTATGGATGTGAGAGTTGGACCATAAAAAGGCTGTATACCAAAGAACTGATGCTTTTGAACTGTGGTGTTGGAAAAGACTCTTGAGAGTCCTTTTTTGGACTGCAAGGAGATCAAACCAGACAATCCTAAAGGAAATCAGTACTGAATATTCATTAGAAGGACTGAAGTTGAATCTGAAGCTGCAATACTTGGGCCACCTGATGCGAAGTACTGACTCATTGGAAAATATTCTGATGCTGGAAAGATTGGAGGCAGGAGGAGAAAGTGACAACAGAGAACAAGATGGTTGCATGGCATCACTGACTCAATGTACATGAGTTTGTGCAAGCTCTGGGAGTTGGTGAAGGACAAGGTAGCCTGGCGTGCTGCTGTTCATGGGGTCTCAAAGAATCTACATGACTGAGCTACTGAACAACAAATCTTTTCTTCTGGCACTTTAAAACTACAAAGAGTTTTTCTTAAATCAAAATAACTTGTGAAATAGTTCTTTGTTGAGCAAGATAGTGGAGAAAAGTAAATAGTAAAGCAGTGTATATTCTCTGAAAGATATTCAAGTTATAGTTGAATACTTTTATTTCACTGAATTAAAATGAGCATTTATTTGGCAACAGAAAAAAACCATGGCTCAGCTGGAAAAGAATCTGTTTGCAATGCAGGAGACCTCGGGTCAGTCCCTGGGTTGAGAAGATCCTCCGGAGAAGGGAAAGACTACCCACTCCAGTATTGTGGCCTGGAGAATTTAATGGACTCTATAGTCCATGAAGTTGCAAAGATCAGACATGACTGAGTGACTTTCACTTTCAGAAAAAACATACTTTTTCTCTTAATTAAAGAAAGATTAATATATAAAAGATATAATTTTAACCTCTCATGTGTTTTAACACATTTATTCTAACTGTATTCTTATATCATCCTTAACAAATAGCTATTTTGAGATAAATATATATTTAGATTATATTTGTATTAAGCTAGAGGGTCTAACTAATGTAAAATATAGTAATTAATTTGAGTTTACAGCTATACTTGGACACATATGTTATGATGTTATAAGAATATACCACCATATGATATGTACATATTATTTAAATATGAAGAAATTGACTTTTTTCATATTTTACTTTCAGTGAAAAGTAAAATTCTGTTATGGTTGTTTATGTTTTACATAATTTTAGCTTAGTTTTTCAAGAGGGTTGATCATAATTATTGCAAACTGATTTTTGTCTAATTTTGTAGAACTAAAGAAATGTAGCTAATATTTTTGGTACTGTATTAACCCTTTTTAATAATGTATATTCCATATAAAAGTTAAACATTATTTTGAGCATGTTATTTATCTTTACTCATATGAGCTCTTATCGCAAGAATCTCATGCTTCATAAATAGATGCACGTTATTTTTTAAAATGTGAAGTAAACCATTTATTTTAGTTTTGACTTCTGCTGCATTGCCCATTGCTACTGACAGAACATGCTTATGCAAGCATGGGCCCTTTTTATATAGCTCTAAAGATGGGCAGTTTGGAGGCAATGATAGCCATTGTACAGAATGGATGCTACTTTGTTACCCATGAGATGAACCTATGGCTAATTTATATATCTGTATTTTGTGGAAGTTCCCAAAGTGATTTACAAGATAAGTGGTTTATAACATGAAGAATATTATTATTAACTTCAGGATCTCACTACCATCCATATTTATTTCTCTCTTTTGTTACATACTTTTTGTCCTTTTATTTACATCTCTTCCTTTTTTCCTCGATTTTCTCTTTCCTTATCTGTTTGTCTTTCCTACTATATCATCTAGGAATTGGCTTGTCATAGAAATAGCTGCAAAAGTAAATATATATTTTCCTTCTTAAACGTAAAGCAGTGAAATGGCTTATTTGAAACTCAGGTAAACCTGAGGAATTCCTTTCCTATTCCCACTGGTATCTCTTCTCACATTTATGCATGTGTGATCCTTTAATTTTTACAACACACACTCTGTCTGAGCACAGAAGAGACAGTTAATTCTGTGGTATTTGAATATGTCTAGAGGGAAATTAAGAGATTGAAAGTTGTTTATTTGCAAAGTTTCTATAACAGATTCAGACTTCATTCAGCTCAGCTCCCTAAGAACTCAGAGTAAAAATTTAGCAAAGCTTTTATCTGATTCTGTAGGAATTATGTCTGTATGCTTTTTCCCCCTTCCTTAAAGTGTGAAAATTTTGCGAAAATCTTACCTGTCACATTCATATCTACATCCAAGTGACTAGTAAAGCATCTGAACTGTGAGAAAATTATTTGGATGAACAATGAATTTCCTACTATCATTGTGACATCATAATTGTCAAGAAAATTAAAAAAAAAAATCCTTAAAATACCTAAGGACATGTTTCTTCCCTTTAGGATCTCCTACATCTGATTTCAGAAAAATAGCTTGTTTCAAATCCACTCATGTTTTCTTAGGATGTTTGTACTATATATTTCTTTCTAGCAAACATCCTTAAGATGGTTGCATGTGTGTGCTTAGTCACTAAATATCCAGCTCTTTTGCAAACCCATGGACTGTAGCTCAACAGACTCCTTCATCTATGGATTTTCCAGACAAAAATACTGGAGTAGGTTGCCGTTTCCTTTTCCATGTCATTCAAAAGTTTAGCATATTCAGTAACTAAAGTATTACTCTCTTGGATACATATTTAAATGTCTCAATATCATTACCACTGATACAATACACAGAAGTATATTTCATGTAAGGAAAGAGGGGGGTTTATCACTCAGACTCACTCTGATAAATCTTGAGGGATAGGATTATATGACATTGAAAATATTTTGATTCATTCATTCATTTATTTGCTCACTCATTTATTTTTTTTTTATTCATTTCAATACAGATTCTGGAATTTTTCTCATAGACAAAACATACTTTTGCTAGCCAAATTATAGCAGAAAGCAGACTTTGTGGAGAAACTTGTATATTTTAACAGAATCTTTTTTATTATTTTGGTAAAATTATTTAGAAATTAATTTCATATTTTATAAAGTCCTTTGTACAGTAGTATAAGAAAATAGAAGAGAAAATGGAAAGATATATCTAAAATGCAATGGCACTTACTTGTATCACTTTTACAAGGAAGAGCAACTAAACTTTGATTTGTTGATGTTATAATAGTTAAAAAAAAAAAGAGAGGAAAAAAGACATTGAGCCTTCACATAATCTATGTTAACCCTGAGCATCTGAACAGATGGTTGCCATCTTACTAAAGTAACATATCATAGCAAGTTCCACGGTATTAGGTGTTCTGAAGAAAGTAAAACTAGCATGATTTACTGAGCTCCCTAACATAGAACTGGACATGGAACAACAGACTGGTTCCAAATAGGAAAAGGAGTACGTCAAGGCTGTATATTGTCACCCTGCTTATTTAACGTGGCACAGTACATCATGAGAAATGATGGGCTGAAGGAAGCACAAGCTGGAATCAAGATTGCTGGGAGAAATATCAATAACCTCAGATATGCAGATGACACCACCCTTATGGCAGACAATGAGGAAGAACTAAAGAGCCTCTTGATGAAAGTGAAAGATGAGAGTGAAAAAGTTGGCTTAAAGCTCAACGTTCAGAAAACTAAGATTATGACATCTGGTCCCATCACTTCAATTCAAATAGGTGGGGAAATAGTGGCTGACTTTATTTTTCTGGGCTCCAAAATCACTGCAGATGGTGATTGCAGCCATGAAATTAAAAGACGCTTACTCCTTTTAAGGAAAGTTATGACCAACATAGACAGCATACTAAAAAGCAGAAACATTACTTTGCCAACAAAGGTCCATTTAGTCAAGGCTATGGTTTTTCCAGTGGTCATGTATGGATGTGAGAGTTGGACTATAAAGAAAACAGTGCTGAAGAACTGATGCTTTTGAACTGTTGTGTTGGAGAAGACTCTTGAAAGTCCCTTGGACTGCAAGGAGATCCAACCAGTCCATCCTAAAGGAGCTCAGTCCTGGGTGTTCATTGGAAGGATGGATGTTGAAGCTGAAACTTTGGCCACCTGATGCGAAAAGCTGACTCAGTGGAAAAGACCCTGATGTTGGGAAAAGTTGAGGGCAGGAGGAGAAGGGGACGACAGAGGATGAGATGGCTGGATGGTATCACCGTTTCAGTGGACATGGGTTTGGGTGGACTGCACAAACATCTTTTCAAAGGAATTAAATAATATAAATTAAAATTTCTCATATACACTTAATTATATATTTCAAATTTTATATTTATTATTTACATATAATAAGGCTTAGAGGTTAAAGCGTCTGCCTCCAATGTGGGAGACCCGGGTTCGATTCCTGGGTTGGGAAGATCCCCTGGAGAAGAAAATGGCAACCCACTCCAGTACTCTTGCCTGGAGAATCCCATGGATGGAGAAGCCTGGTAGGCTACAGTCCATGGGGTCGCAAAGAGTTGGACACAACTAAGCGACTTCACCCTCACCCCCCCAATAATAGTGAAGAAGATCCCCTGGAGGAGGCCTTGGTAACCCACTCCAGTATTCTTGCCTGAAGAATCCCATGAACAAAGGATCCTGGTGGGCTACAGTCCATAGGATTGCAAAGAATTGGTTATGATGAAGAACTTAGCACACATGTAATTATAATAGCTCACTACAGTTAACCGTATTATCAAATCCTTTTTTTACTCATAATTTGTCAGATTGGTTTTATCAAATGTAGTTTAAAATAAACTAATGTAGTTTAAAATCACCAGGATTCCCTAGTGATCCAGTGTGTAGAAAGCTAAGGTTTCACTGGTGAGAGCTTGGGTTCAACCCCTGATCAGGGAACTAAGATCTAAGATCCTACAAACCACATAAACCTAGAGGACATAACGGTAAATGAAATTAGCGACACAAACAAAGACAGATACTGTGATTTCACTTATTTGTGAAATTTGAAAAAGGCAACTCATAGGAGCAGAACATTGAATGGTGGTAGCCAGGGAATGGTAGTTAGAAAAAATGGGAATATATTGATCAAAAAGCACAGATTTCTGTTATAAAATGAATAAATTCTGGGGATCTAATGTACAGCATAATGATTAATACTATAATGTACACTTTAAATTTGCTAAGTGGTTATATCTTCTTAAATTTTTATTGGAGTATAGTTGATTTATATGTTGTGGTAGTTTCAGGTGTATGGAAAATTGAATCAGTTATACATTTCCATATAGCCACTCTTTTTTAGATTTTTTTCCCATGTATGTCATTACAGAGTATTGATTAGACTTCCCTGTGCTATAGAGATTGGGGTTGACATATATGCATTGTGCTGCGTGTGCTCAGTTATGTCTGCCTCTTTGCAGCCATACAGACTGTAGCCCACAAGGCTCCATGGAATTTTCCAGGCAAGAATACTAGAACAGACAGCCATTTCCTACTCTATGGGATCTGCTCCACTGGGATGGAATCCAAGTCTCTTTCATCTCCTGCCTGGCAGGCGATTCTTTACCACCGAACCATCTGGGAAGCCCTCATATATAAACATTACCGTATATCAAATAGGAGACTATATCTTAAAATGTTCTCACAACAACTAAAAAATGATAATTACATGAAGTGAAGGATGTGTAAATTAACTTATTGTAGTAATAATTTCATAGTGTATATATAGATTATATTATCAGGTTGTACACCTTGAAAGAAATCTATATAAATTTCGCATTCCACAGAGCATTTGTCAAAACAAACAAGCAAAAATTAGCAGCTATTGTTCAACATTACCACTTCTGGTGGCATTACCAAATAGGAACAATAAGATACTGATCAGAAAATAAAAAAGGCAAAACTGAAAAATCAGAAGAAAATAGAGGGTTTAAAAAGCTTCAATATATTCCTGGATAAGACTCTTAAGAGTCCCTTGAACTGCAAGAAGATCAAACCACTCAATCCTAAAGGAAATTAACCTTAACATTCATTGGAAGGACTGATGTTAAAGCTGAAACTCCAAAACTGATTGAAAGAGCTAACTCATTGGATAAGACCCTGATGTTTGGTAAGATTGAAGGCAAAAGGAGAAAGGGGTGGCAGAGGATGAGATGGTTAGATAGCATCACTGACTCAATGCACATGAATTTGAACAAACTCTGGGAGACACTGGAGGACAGAGAATCCTGGTGTGCTGCAGTCCATGGGGCTGCAAAGATTCATACACGACTTAGGAAATGAACAACAATACATTCCTAGAACTCTAGAAATTTATGCACATGTGCATTGTCTGGAAAATGCACAAGAAAGACCTGAGAAGATCCTACTTTTTCACCTCGAGCTGAATTTGAACCTCTGCACAAGAAGCGAAGGATAAGTTGAAAAATGCCTGTTGGAGTGCTGTGTGTTTCAACACACACACACACACACACACACACACACTTTCTCAACAAAGACTGAAGTATTTACTGTTTCCTGACATTGAAGAGAATCTGTCCAATCATTAGCTTAAATGAGCAAATAACCAGAAATAAACAGCAACAACAATAATCCCTGAGAGGATGGACTGAGTCCCAGAGTTACCTTATTATAGTATTTAAGATGCCCAGTTTTCAAGAAAACATTATAGGAAACACAAAAACATTTAAAAAGTGTCTCTTATATACAGAAATAAGAGTCAATAAGAACCATCCTTAAGGAATCCTGACATTGGAATTATTGAGAGAGTTAAAGTTTCAGTTAGGTTCAGTTGCTCAGTTGTGTTTGACTCTTTGCTACCTCAAGAACTGCAGCACGCCATGCTTCCCTGTCCATCATCAACTCCCGGATCCCACCCAAACCCATGCCCATTGAGTCGGTGATGCTATCCAAACATCTCATCCTCTGTTATCCCCTTCTCCTCCTGCCCCCAATCCCTCCCAGCATCAGGGTCTTTTCCAATGAGTCAGCTCTTTGCATGAGGCGGCCAAAGTATTGGAGTTTCAGCTTCAACATCAGTCTTTCCAATGAACACCCAGGACTGATCTCCTTTAGGATGGATTGGTTGTATCTCCTTGCAGTCCAAAGGATTCTCAAGAGTCTTCTCCAATACCACAGTTCAAAAGTTATCAATTCTTCAGCGCTCAGCTTTCTTTATAGTCCAGCTCTCACATCCATGTATGACCACTGGAAAAACCATAGCCTTGACTAGCTGTACCTTTGTTGACAAAGTAATGTCTCTGCTTTTTAATATGCTGTCTAGGTTGGTCATAACTTTCCTTCCAAGGAGTAAGTGTTTTTTAATTTCATGGCTGCAATCACTGTCTGTAGTGATTTTGGAGCCCAGAAAAATAAAGTCAGCCACTGTTTCCCATCTATGTAAACTGAAGTGATGTGACTGGATGCCATGATCTTAGTTTTCTGAATGTTGAGCTTTAAGCCAACTTTTTCACTCTCCTCTTTCACTTTTATCAAGAGGCTCTTTAGTTTGTCTTCACTCTTTCTGCCATAAGAGTGGTGTCATCTGCATATCTGAGGTTATTGATATTTCTCCCACCTCTTGATTCCAGCTTATGCTTCCTCCAGCCCAGGGTTTCTCAGGATGTACTCTACATACAAGTTAAATAAGCAGGGTGACAAGATATAGCCTTGATCTACTCCTTTTCCAATTTGGAACCAGTCTGTTGTTCCATGTCCAGTCCTAACTGTTACTTCCTGACCTGCATGTAGGTTTCTCAAGAGACAGGTCAGGTGGTCTGGAATTCCCATCTCTTGAATAATTTTCCACAGCTTAATGTGATACACACAGTCCAAGGCTTTGGCATAGTCAATAAAGCAGAAATAGATGTTTTTCTGGAACTCTCTTGAATTTTCGATGATCCAGTGGATGCTGGCAATTTGATCTCTGGTTCCTCTGCCTTTTCTAAAACCAGCCTCTGGAATTTCAAGGTTCATGTATTGCTGAAGCCAGGCTTGGATAATTTTAAGCATTACTTTACTTTAAGTGTGTGAGATGAGCAATTGTGTGAAAGTTTGAGCACTCTTTGGCATTGCCTTTCTTTGGGACTGAAATGAAAACTGAACTTTTCCAGTCCTGTGGCCACTGCTGAGTTTTCCAAATTTGCTGCCACATTGTGTGCAGCACTTTCACAGCATCATCTTTCAGGATTTGAAATAGCTCCACTGGAATTCCATCATCTCCACTAACTTTGTTCCTGTCTCTTATACACATCTGGTCCATTTAGTNGCCACTGCTGAGTTTTCCAAATTTGCTGCCACATTGTGTGCAGCACTTTCACAGCATCATCTTTCAGGATTTGAAATAGCTCCACTGGAATTCCATCATCTCCACTAACTTTGTTCATAGTGATGCTTTCTAAGGCCCACTTGATTTCACACTCCAGGATGTCTGGCTCTAGGTGAGTAATCACACCATCATGATTATCTGGATCATGAAGATCTTATTTGTACAGTTCTTCTGTGTATTCTTGCCACCTCTTCTTAATATCTTCTGCTTCTGTTAGGTCCCTACCATTTCTGTCCTTTATTGAGCCCATCTTTGCATGAAATATTCCCATGGTATCTCTAATTTTCCTGAAGAGATCTCTAGTCTTTCCCATTCTATTGTTTTCCTCAATTTATTTACACTGATAGCTGAGGAAGGCTTTCTTATTTCTTCTTCCTATTCTTTGGAACTTTGCATTCAAATGGATATGTTTCTACTCTCCTTTGCTTTTCTCTTCCCTTCTTTTCACAGCTATTTGTAAGGCTTCCTCAGACAGCTATTTTGTTTTGTTTTGTTTTGCATTTATTTTTCTTGGGGATGGTCTTGCTCCCTGTCTCCTATACAATGTCATGAACTTCATTCCATAGTTCATCAGGCACTCTATCAGATCTAGTTACTTAAGTCTATTTCTCACTTCTACTGTATAGTCTTAAAGGATTTGATTTAGGTCATACCTGAATGGTCTAGTGGTTTTCTCCACTTTCTTCAATTTCAGTCTTAATTTGATAATAAGGAGTTCATGATCTGATCCATAATCAGCTCCCATTCTTGTTTTTGCTAACTGTATAGAGCTTCTCCATCTTTGGCTGCAAAGAATATAATCAATCTGATTTCATTGTTGACCATCTGATGATGTCCATGTGTAGAGTCTTCTCTCATGTTGTTGGAAGAGGGTGTTTGCTACTACCAGTGTGTTCTCTTGGCAGAACTTTCTTAGCTTTTGCCCTGCCTCATTCTGCATTCCAAGGCCAAATTTGCCTGTTACTCCAGGTGTTTCTTGACTTCTTACTTTTCATTCCATTCCCCTATAATGAAAAGGACATCCTTTTTGGGTGTTAGTTCTAGAATGTCTTGTAGGTCTTCATAGAACTGTTCAATTTCAGCTTCTTCAATGTTACTGGTCTGGGCAAAACAGTGATATTGAATGATTTGCCTTGGAAAAGAACAGAGATCATTCTGTCTTTTTTTGAGATTTCATCCAAGTACTGCATTTCAGACTCTTCTGTTGACTATGATGGCTACTCCATTTCTTCTCAGGGATTCCTGCCCACAATAGTAGATATAATGGTCATCTGAGTTAAATTCACCCATTCTAGTCCATCTTAGTTCGCTGATTCCTAGAATGTCGATGTTCACTCTTGCCAACTGTTTGACCACTTCCAATTTGCCTTGATTCACGGACCTAACATTCCAGGTCCCTATGCAATATTGCTGTGTAAAGAACATCGAACCTTGCTCTATCACCAGTCCCCTGGGTGATGATGCCACCCAAGATGGACAGATTGTGGTGGAGAGGTCTGACAGAATGTGGCCCACTGGAGAAGGGAAAGGCAAAGCACTTCAGTATTCTTGCCTTGAGAACCCCATGAACAGAATGAAAAGGCAAAAAGATAGGACACTGAAAGATGAACTCCCCAGATAGAGAGGTGCCCAGTATGCTACTGGTGATCAGTGGAGTTAAAGCTTAGGGCCCTTTTAAGAAGATGGTGAACATTCTCCTTCATGTGTTCCTTAAGTTTTGTGCAAAAGTGTATCTTGCCCAAGAACTGGCCTTTCTTTAGGAGCTAATGATCATATAGCACAATGGAAATGTTTTCCTTAGGTTTTATGTTAATAGATATAAGTGTAACAAATCTTGCCTGGGAACCTGTTTCTTAAGACTGACCCTTAATTACACAGCAAGTGTATCTTACCCAGAGAAGTTGCCTGGAACCCTTTCTTTCTGGCTAATCTTGTGCCAAAGTTATCTCAGAATGAATACCTTGGGAAAGGGTCTGGTGGAACTCTTATAACCTTGAGGTATTATTTTTATCTATTCTCTGCAGCCAGTTGAAAAGTATAGAGTTCAGTTCAGTTCAGTCACTCAGTGGTGTCTGACTCTTCGCGACCCCATGGACTGCAGCACGCCAGGCCTCCCTGTCTGTCACCAACTCCCAGAGTTTACTCAAAATCATGTCCATTGAGAAATATATAAGGCCTGCTTAAACTAGTGAGGTGGGTACTCTCCTACCCGCTTCTGATGTTTATGTGAAGTGTGAAAGTTGCTCAGTCGTGTCCGACTCTTGCAATCCCATAGTCTATACAGTCTATGGAGTTCTCCAGGCCAGAATACTGGAGTGGGTAGTCGTTCCCTTCTCCAGGGGATCATCCCAACCCAGACTTGAACTCAGGTCTCCCACATTGCTGGCAGATTACTTTACCAGCTGAGCCACCAGGAAAGCCCTCTGATGTCATGTCAGAAACTTTTTTTGTCACCTTCACTTTAAATAAAAATCTGCATAAAGCTTTGAATGACTGAGACCTGTCTTTGGTCCAGGAGTTAAATTCTCTCCTTCGGAGACCACGAATCCTGTGGCATCATTCACCATAAGCTATTATTATGAGAGAAATAATTTTAAACCACTATCATAAATGTATTCAAAAAGTAGAGTAAATTATGTCTTGTGTATGGGGATGATCTGGAGGGATGATGTAGGGTGGGAGGTGGGAGGGGGATTCATGTTTGGGAGTTCNATCCTGTGGCATCATTCACCATAAGCTATTATTATGAGAGAAATAATTTTAAACCACTATCATAAATGTATTCAAAAAGTAGAGTAAATTATGTCTTGTGTATGGGGATGATCTGGAGGGATGATGTAGGGTGGGAGGTGGGAGGGGGATTCATGTTTGGGAGTTCATGTAAAAAAATAAATAAATACTAAAAAAATGGAACTGTCAGAACGTTGTTTAACTGAATAAAAATATAAATAAAAGAATAGAAAATATTTTAAAATAACTAAATAGAAATTCTGTGTTTAGAAGTAAAATTTGAAATTAAAATTTTATGAATGGCTCAATAGCAGATTTTAGAACCAAAGCAGAAAAATATCCTCAAAAAAGATAGATCAATTGAGATTATCTAGTCAGAGAAACAAAGAGAAGTGAAAATGAAAAATTACAAAATTCTCAGTGACTTGTGGAGCACCATGAAGCTCATCAATGCATGAAAAATAAGGTTCATAGAGTTATGGAGAAAAAGAGTAGAGAAATATGGCTGGAACTTTTTTAGTGTTAGTGAAAAGCTTTTATCTATATCTAGGAAGCTTAACAAACTGAAAGGAGGATAAATTCAAAGAGATACAGTCCTTGAAGTGAAGTTGCTCGGTCGTGCCCAACCCTTTGCGACCCCATGTACTGTGGCCTATCAGGCTCCTCCGTCCATGGGATTTTCCAGGCAAGAGTGCTGGAGTAGATTATCATTTCCTTCTCCAAGGGATCTTCCTGACCCAGGAATCGAACCTGGGTCTCCCACATTGCAGGCAGACGCTCTACCATCTGAGCCACTAGGAAAAACCACCTGCTATATAGCATAGCACCAATAGTTAACAATATTGCATTGTATACCTAATGAATTTTCTAAAGGGTAGATCTTAAGCATTAGATCTTAAAAAATGCATTATAATACATAATAACTCATTAAAATATAATAATAGTAAAGATCAGAGGAAACTTTTGGAGGTAGTGGACACATTTATAATATAGTTTGTAGGAATGGTTTCTCAGATATATGCTTATCTCTAAACACATCAAGTCATATAAACTAAATACATATAGCTTTTTGTATTGATATCTCAATGATATTGATATTGATATCTCAATAAATTTATTTTTTTAAAAAAGAGTACAGATCTAGATACATCATAGAAAATACTGACATACTAATCAATTCGACTTAAAATCAGTAATTTCTGAATTCACCTCTTTGGCTTTATGGAGATACTGATTTCTTCTTTAATGAGAGTTAATTAGGTACTTCTCTCAGCCATTTGATGACTGCTCAGAAAGAGACAAATGAAAAGCAAGTAAATACCATGCTTAGAAATGGAAAGAAAATATATGTCTTTTAGAAAAGTGTTCTAGTGAACTAAAAATGAAATAATTCATTGAGATTCAAGCATTTTTCCCTATTACCTTACAGTATGTTATTTTTTCATGGTAAAAAGGGTTTTGAATTAGGCTATAATATCATAAGCAGTGAGAAACTCTCTTTCAAAAGTACCTGGAAGATTTTCAACATGGAAATGGAGTCTAAACATATTTAGAAAATAGTTGCTTTCCTCCAAATCAAACCAAAATACATCTATCTTTTAAAGACATACTGGTTTTGAAGTTCCTACATTTTAGTTTGAGAAAATTTCCTTTAACAACTGTATATTCTAGCAGCCTTGAGGCACAAAACTGAAAGACTATTCTACAGATTGAATAAATGGCCAATTCTTAAGCCATTTTTGACAATTCACTGGATATTCAGAATGGGAACTGTATCTTAAATCTTTTTAAGGACAAATTCATTTTTATGGAAAAAAAGAAGGACAAGTTATACTTTTTTTCAACATTCTTATTGTGAACAGTAAAATACTGTTAGACATAGAGACTGCAGACATAGAGACTGCAATAGCATAGATGAAATTTAAAGGTGAACGCAAAATTAGATTTTAACATCAGACAAGAATCTAAGAAGCCAGGAAATTAAAATAAAATTATAAATATATGTATTTGTTTAATTTACAAGTATTTTAAATAACAGAGTCTCCGCAGTGATTAAACACTCTTATTTCCTAAAATAGGTTGAGTTGACATTTAAATATTTACTTATAGAAGATTAGAAAAATTAACTGCTTCTACCCACTAGAAAAAATACGGACACTTTAAAAAATTCCATGTATTTTCTGAAGTTAATTTTTCACCATTGGGCAATGATGTCCTTTCTCAGCTAGATGGCTACTGGGGCTAGATTAGCTAATTTCAAATTTATTTACACTATGTTAAAGATATAATAATAATTATTATTATTACTTTAAAAAATGTTTAACAAGCCATTCAAACTTAGTAAACCAGCTCTTCCACTCTGGGCTTGAGGCTGTTTTGTGGAACGGTAAACACACAAAGATTGAAATTAATAAGTACAGGACCTGGTATAGTGCCTCCTTCAGGCAAATGGTGTAGAAAATTAAAATCAGCCCAGCATACCACATATACTTGTTCCTTCAGTGGCTAGGCAAAAATGGGCACTCAGTGGTACCTGGGGCTACAATGACATTTCCACAGTAAGAGTAAAGTCTGCTGAGAAATCTGAAGGGGGGAAAAAGAAGCTCCATTATTTAAAGAATATGTTACATGGATTAAAGTGATTAATTTATATAGCAACAGCATAAGAACAAAAATCCTAGTGAATTAAATCAACTGTTTTATTATAATGTATAGATGCAATGTTCTAATTTATTTAAACCAATTTAACACTAGTAGCAAATCATTTTTATTACATTATATATTGAAGATAATTGTTTTCCTTGAAATGGATGCTCTTATTCTTTCAATTTGTGCATATTAAAAATAATAGTTAAATGATTTTTTTCCCTTTTTTAAAGAAAAAACATCATAATGACTGGATGAAAAGTGGAAGACATAGACACATTTACTTGCAAAAGATGTTTTGTGAAAGTCTGTGTTTCCTTAAGAGGAAATAATTTTAAAGCAAACAAACAGCCTTGTTATTTTGATTTAAAATATTCCATTTAAAGTCGTTACATTGGAAAAGAAGAGAATTGCCAAGGGCATTAATTAAACAATTAATTGCCAAGAATATTAAGTTAAAAATAAAATAAATTATGTGTTGCAGCAAATACGTATAACTGTTAGAAATATAGCTCTATACTACTTGAAAAAAAGTTGATTCATAAGCACACTCTAGTATTATTAGGAAATTAACGGACTAAAAGGTTATCTCTTTTCTACTCAAATGAATTATTCATGAAATAATAGCCAATATGATATCTGTTAATAAGCCAGGTACTAATATCACAGAGGAATAGAAAATGAACCATCTTCAGACTAGCATGAATCATAGCTGCTTGAAGGCAGATATTTGCCCTAAAAAGCACAATATAGATGAAGAATCAACTAAACAAGTTTTACCATGAGTTGCATATTTTGAGTAAGACTTTGATTGTATATTTTTAAATGAGGCTCTTTGCCTTATACTTGTATATTTGTAATGATTTTATTTGTATACAATATTGGAAGTCTCATTTTATTTCATTTCATGTGAAAAGACATATGCTAAAAGTGTTTATCAGGTGGCTTTACACAATCAGGACATCCCTGATAGCTCGGTTGGTAAAGAACCCGTCTGCAATGAAGGAGACCCTGGGTTGGGAACATCTGCTGGAGAAGGGATAGGATACTCACACTAGTATTCTTGGGCTTCCCTTATGGCTCAGCTGGTAAAGAAACCTTCCACAATATGGGAGACCTGGGTTTAATGCCTGGGTTATGAAGATCTCCTGGAAAAGGGAATAGCTACCTTCTCCAGTATTATGGCCTGGAGAATCCCATGGTCTGTATAGTCCATGGGGTCACAAAGAGTTGGATAGTACTGAGGGACTTTCACTTTTTACACAGTCAAGTTTTAGTAAATTATCATGGCACTAAAGTTGTAACCTTAGAGCATATAAGGGGGTATTAACTAAGAGACTTGTAGTTGAGGTACTAGCTGGGTTACATTTTGAAACTATCTTCCATTTGCTTATTTTGGCACACATAGAATATAGGCTGTCTTTTTTTTTTTTTCAGTTCTATCTTTTTTTATTTTTTAATTTAATTTTTATTTTATTTTACTTTACAATACTGTATTGGTTTTGCCATACATTTACATGAATCTGCCACAGGTGTATACGAGCTCCCAATCCTGAACCCCCCTCCCACCTCCCACCCCATATCATCTCTCTGGATCATCCCTGTGCACCAGCCCCAAGCATCCTGTATCCTGTATCGAACATAGACTGGCGATTCGTTTCTTACATGATAGTATACATGTTTCAATGCCATTCTCCCAAATTCTCCCACCCTCTCCCTCTCTTTAAA